>JAIUCT010000020.1:661438-716899 GCA_021307375.1 Tetraneura akinire | reverse complement strand
ACCGGAATCGTTATCGTAATTTTCAATTTATATAAGAATATGAATTAGTTTGTGTCTATTCTGTATTCCTTTCTAACGTAATATCCATCTCAAAATCTTAGATCATATAAGTTATAATTATTATATAAATAGTACATTAAATAGGTATATGTTGTAATATTGTACCTACTTTACAGAAATATTTTATCTCTTATTAATAAAAGCTTTGATGTGAACTAAATAATTTTATTTAATTTGTCTCGATGAAAATATACAGGTACATTTATTTTAGACATAAAATTATCTTATTATTTAATGCTATTGTTATTTACATTTTTTTTTTTTTTTTTTTTACTTATAATCGAGTTATTAATTTATTTCTCTAGTACATTACATTAATAGGTATAAACTTTTCATTTTTTTAAAAAATCTTAGTATTGTGATAATGATAGAAGTTTCAAAATCGATATTATTTCGACAAATCAACATCATTAATATTATTTTTATTTAATTATTGTTAATAATAAACCGTGTTTAATATTCTATACCCTTTGAAGAAACGCTTATGAAAATATCATGTTTATAGTTTCATATTCAATTAAAGTAATGTTTTAAAAGTATTTGAAGTACATTTTACTTAATATTAAGTTGTAATAAAAGTTATACTAAGTAAGAATTTTATTTATTAAGTGTTATTTCATAATGATTAAAAAGTTACAAAATATTGTGAAAATTATAATTATATCATTTAATTAGGCACCTACTTATATATTTTATAATATTTTTTTCTTTTTTGAGGCGATAATATTTACGTAAAAAATCTTAAGCACATCATTACCTATTTGATGGAAAACATTGTGCTTATTATATTTGATGAATAAAAAATGTATCAAACCAGAAATCAAATCATTGAAACCTTTGAAATTAGATTTCCAGAGCTTGCTCAACCATTTAACCTGAATTTTAATGATTCTTTTGAACTTCCGTTAAACTTAATTTTCTTTTACAAATGGTAGTAGTATTAAGCGGATGCTGCTTGTACTGAGACCGTGCATTTTTAAAAATCACGACTCGACAACGACTCAATATAACTCTATGTTTTGTCGTTAAAAAATAAATTAGGTTCCAAATTCCATTATGAAATGTTGGGAATTACGTTTAAATTTTAATAGCTGTAAGCAACCTTCTACATACCTTTTAACATGCATTGTATTTTAGTTAAAGTGTATAAAATAATTTCCATTTCTAGTTAGGTGGGTATTTTTTTCTTTTTATTATAATATATAATATTATTATCAATAAAATTAAATATTCTTTACAATTTATATAATTATTTCTTTGTGTATTTAGTTTAATTTAAAATTTCGTTTAAAATGTTATCATATATTTTTGATAATTTTATTAATTGAAAAAATAATTGAATTGATCTCTTTATAGAAAAAGAATTTGTTAATTATTAATTTGTATTTAACAAATAAGACCAGTTTTTATTTCAATTAAAATTAAATTTGTTCATAACGGATACAATTTAAATGCAAATTGCTAATAAATTTCAAAATTAAAGAAGTAGGTGTTATTTATGTTATTTTTATATCTGCTATAATAATATATTAAATAATAAAAGATTGATTTATTTCTTTATTATAAATTATATCTATTGGAACAAATTAAAGAAAATTTGTATATTATTTATACTCCAACTGTATGTAAATTTTTAAAAAATTTAATATTTTTTTCTGTACCAAGTTTAATTTATAACAATGTAAATCATGAGTTGCTTCTTGCGATTTATATATATATACTCGTATATATTTATATTACTCGTGACAATTGTAAGAAAATGGTCATTTGTTTAAAAGCTGAAATCATAAAAAAATATTAGTTGTAAAAATTCAATGGAAAAAAAGACCAAAATTGAAAAACAGACAACTTCGTACGAACTGAAAGTGCAAATATATTAAACTTCAATAAGAAAAGTTTGAATGGAAACGTTAATAAATATAAAGAAAAGAAATGTTTTTTTTTTTTGTTATGATGATTTTCGAAGGACCAGCGTTCATTTTTTTTCGTAACAAAAAAAAAAAAAATTCCCGCGTTTGTTTGTCGTCTGTCCTCGTTTGTCATATTTGTTTAGTTGGAATTTTGTACGTCGCGGGGTGTGGTATAGAGCGGTTTGGTTGATGTACCTATAATATAATCATTTTCGTATACCGCGCTCAATGTTTTTCATCGAAAAATTCGTGTGTAGAGTCTAATATTTTTTTGCGTGTGAATGTACTCGTGTATTATATATACGGTTATCATTACTGTAGTGTAATTTATAATATATAGATATAATTATAATTATATCAATCGGCGCATTTGTTTTGGTTAATAATTATTACGATCGTATATTATAGTCGGTAAACACAATACACGTACGGACATTTTATTAACATAATATAATATACGCGGTTAGATTGCTGTATATAGGAATCACCAGGTGGGTGTGCGGTGGTGGAGCGTATAGTAATGTTGTAGCAAGTGTATAATGCATATATATATATATATATATATAGCAATAAATATATAATATTATATACATAAATGTGTGTATATATATATATACAAATTTATATCTTATATTAAATATATGTATATAATACGTGTGCTTGGCCGAGGGTCTACCCCCCTCCCCCATGGATGGGCGTACCTGTGCTTTAAGCGGCGCGCATGCGCACAGGTGGGTGCGCCACCGACGCCGCCGACTATGACGATATTATACTGGCGGACCCCCTTCGGGATGGCCGCCGCGACCAGTGCGATCAGAGTCCGCATCAGTACCGGATCTTCTCCGCTACACTCCAACGTGCGCACACCACTTTTTCTCTTTTTCGTCTTGTTTTCCCTCTTTTCTTTCGTTTCTCGTTTTCCGTTCGCACACGCATCACCGTACGCACGCACTTGTCATCAACATACTCATCACTCCCTATCGCGGTCTGTCGTATCTTTGGGAACAAACGGAACGTATAGAAAAAAAAAAAAACACGCGCACACACACAAACACTAACAAATCCAAACACCAAATCAGCCGCGATATTAAGTAATATATTATTATAATATTCGTAATATTATATAAAGTGTCTTCGGCTCGGAACAACAGCAGTGCGTTAATATAATATTAGAGTTTAAAAAACGAACGCGTCACGGTGACCGTACCACGACCGAATACTCATTTCGCCATCACGTAGTCGATACGTTGTACTTTGGACGGAACGCGGCGACACAGCCGATGCGATCGTCGTCTGGTCGACCGGGTCCAGTCTAGTCAGCGTACCGCCACCGCCAACGTGTTTGCCGCCCGGCGGGCCCCGGTCACCGCGCCATCAGCAATCACGTACTGCTACACGTACCCGGGGGCACTGCACGTAGCCGGAGAGCAACAGCCGCCAACGTTGCGGACTTGTTGCGCGCACTGTTGCTCGCCCGCTGCCGCCGCCGCATACCACCACGTATATCAGCCGCAGCAACAGTATCAGTTGGCCGTCGCCGTGACGCCGCAACCGAAAACGCCGCTCGTACATCCGTCACCGCACCAACACGTAGGTCTGTACCATCACCATCACTTGACGCAAGCCAATACGTATCACCCGCCGTCTTCATCCCCACGACTGTACTCAGAATCCATCACGACGGCTCCACCGACAGCGACGATCGCCACGCCGGCCGCGGCCGCCGTGCAGGACGACGTCGAAATGGTGAGTGTGACGAGCGCACGTGATTCATTAAATATTAATTGTAAATACAATTTTCTCGACGGCACGGCAATAATATTATAATACTGGTTTTCGTTGGTCGTTTATTTTAATGCGCTATACTCGTTTATAAAATCATAAAATGTATAGTCTATTCCGTTAAATAAATTATAACATTACTAATATTAATACTGTCATATTTAATATATCAATAATGAAAAAAGAAGTAATAATAATATAATTATTTTTCCCTTATTGAAGCTGGATTTTATGAATTCCAATGTATTTTTGTGTGATTAATTATATTTTAGTTTAAGTTACTAATACAATCTAAGAGGTATGTTCTTTTTTTAATTTTGATAAAAGAAGAAATATATTGTAGTCAATATAATACGATATAATATTTTGTTTTTTTTGTATTTTGTTATAATATAATATTTTGTTTAATAACTCATATGATATAAAACTTATATTAAAACTATTTACACACAATATGTACTCAATGTATGCTATCAAAATTTCTGAGAGGTCACTGGTCTTCAAATATATTAAGGATGTCGTAAACATTGTTTGTAAGACTGCATATAAACATGATTTTTTTATAGTTTTATGATCGTAGACTTTTCACATAACCCATGATAATTTTATTATAATTGTTACTTAAAATATATTATATATAGATTGACAAATAACGAAGTTTTTGAATGATTTATAATATGCATTACATATAATTATTAAATTTTTTTTACGTGGGTTCCTTGTTTATTTTATTCGGCTTACCATGTGATCACGCTACTGATTTATTCCTATTGCAAGTTATAATGTACGAATATAAAACGTTCGTATGTAAAAATGAAATTTGTCACATAAATTTCCACCTCCATTTACTATCCAATTTGAGTTGTGTACTCGCAATGTACGCTATCGGATTAATATAAATTACATACATTTTAAATTAGGCAATTTGGATCATTTTATTATAAGGAGGGCATATTGTTGCAATATACAATAATTTAATGTTTAATATTGAGAACTGTCATTTTTTTTAAATAATAATAATATGTCAACTGTAATTGACGCGAAAATCCTTCCTTTTAAATTTGTCAATATTTATAAATATTGTATTTATGCGTATTTATTTTTATTTATTTTTATTTGCTTTTTGTAGTTATAGAATTGTTTAATCTATAACTATTCATCTTTTATTATTCTGAAATTCTAGAACGTCGTAATCTTTTAAGTAATTAATTTTAATGTTAAATTTTATCACTTCATTTGATATGTTATTTTGTAATTAATATTAGACATTTATTGACACACAAAAATTTAATTAATTTAAGATTTTGCCTTTTATTAATTGAAATTCCTCAATACTTTGTGAACGTTTGCGGTTTCTTTGTGTAACTATATATATATAAACAACTCTATATATATAATTGTTATTATTGCGGTGTTTGATCTAGAATGATTGAAAATACATCTTCGGTACGAAGTAGTCTAATGTTGAAATATTGCACAACTACAAAAATATACAGTGAGAAATCTAAATACGTGTTTAGTGTAATCAAGTATATCTTAATTCATATACATAATAATATATATATGTATTATGTAACGTGTTTTTAAAAAATCATGTAAGACATACGAGCTAGTGTGACACAAGTGCAAAATAACGGTTTAGAGACGGGGATAGAGGAGATATTACTTATGTAATAATATCATTTTTAACCAAACATATTATTAAATCGGAACAATATAAAATGGTATCTTTTACTATTATAACGATTTCATATAGGTACATAATATTACATAGTACAAAAATTGTGACAATCGCATTCCTTTTCATCTCCGTTGCTTTTGTATAATAATATACGGATCGCCGTGTTTAATAATATATTATAGCAAGTAAACTGTGCAGCCTCGACTAGTAGTATGCTTTGACGTTTTAAAGTTTAAACGTGATCGTTTTCCCGCGAGATGGTATGATGTATTTATTACAACCGCATAATATTATTATCTATGGTCGACGGAGAGTCGAAGAGATGCGTTACTTTTTTTTCTCTCTTACCGCTCCAACGACATTTATTTATTGCGTTCAAAACGAAATATTTATAATAATAATCATCATCATAATTTGTACCCATTATAACGCAAATTGTACGTTATAATAATAATAATAATCATGAAATGTTTTGGATATTATAAACGATTAAAGCTGATACCGCACGACGCCCGTGTATTGTATTATTATAACAATGTATATATTTTTTTCGTTTTTAATTCTCATCCTAATCATTACTATCTGTCCGTCGGAAACGCACGAATTCAATATTTTTCGTCGTGTTATTGCCGCAACCGTCGCGTTCTCGTCCTGGAGACGTGACCGCTATCACCACCGCCCGACGGCTATGGTTATATTATTATAATACTATACAGCATGATCCACCGTCGGTCGGTGCGGTTACCTCTTCGTCGTGTTCCATATATAATACACACACACACACCATTAACCGGTAATTTGCGTTTATATATATAATATATGTGTGTATGTGTGTGCGCTAGATATAATATATACGTATATAATATAGATATAATATACGCGAGCGTGGTGTAATTTTCCACAGCGGCGGCGGTCATTATTACGCGCGCGGTTCGTCTCACGGCGGAACCGCGGGAATATCTCCTCTGCTAGTCGGGAGGGGGTGTCGAGGGGCATTTTAATGTCGATCTGCTCGAGATCACGGCCGTCCGATGCCTCGTGTGATATTATATCCCCGCGTGCGCCTTGTGCCGGTCTCTCCGACGGACGACGACCATGCCCGCTCGCAGTCCGTCCGCGGCGACCGCGCCAAGGTGAACGCGCGCACAAAATGTATATTATGCCCTCACCCCGCCACTAGGTAACCAACGTTCATTTATATCGTGTGTGTGTAATGTGTTTATAGTTTTTTTCCCTCTAGGACACGCCTACCCGTCATAATAATAATAGTAGATTTTTTTATTTTTAGTTTTTTTTTTTTAATATTCTTTCTGAGAAAAAAAATAATACTATATAATATATTATCTATTTTTATATATATATATATATTATGTATATGTGCATCCGTTTTGTAAGGTAAAAATGTAAAAAAAATAAAAATATATAAGTACACCTATACCTATAACATTATTATTATGATATATAGACGATGGAAAAACTTCTTCCGCGACGCGGCGGTGACCGTGAAAAATACAAACGAACGATACGATACGATTTGATTTGATTTTTTTTTTTTTATACACATTTTTACCGACGTCTCCGTATTTCTTTCCCCCGGTATCCTCCCGCCACGTTTTATAGCTTCCGAGTCATCGATTATTTACGTATATTGTTTATTTCGTGATTACTAATCGCTCGTAAATATATATAATTATTTGATTTTCGAACGTTGACCAGTCCCTCACCCCGGAAGGGACCTTAAGTAGCCGTTTAAAAAAAATGTTTAACCGTTACTATACAATTTATTTTACCCTATTTCGCATAATAATGCCTATAGTATTAATTAAAAGAAGAGACGATAATATATATGATATTATATTTAAATAAAACATTTAAAACTTCTATCATCCCCCTGACCACTTCAGCGCGTTAATAATATAATTATTGCGAACGGGTTTTCGTTTTATTGCACGTTAAACGTTTTGCATAATATTATTACGGATTTACAGCGAAAGTACGGAACCCATATATTTATACCACGAACACGGTAACAGTGTAACACACGTGGATATATTATATTCTTTGTGTATTTGTGATGTGTCATATACCTCGCGTGAGCCCTAGAAAACAACCACACGAACCGAATATAATACCAACAAAAGATTATGTAGATATACTCGTACCGTGTTTTCGATGCTCTAAATAATATTAATCTGCGTTAAGTCGATAGGTATATTTGTGTCCGTATAATTTTACACGCGTTTATTATATTATATTATATTCAGGTGTCTGGCGATAATGCGTTTAATCGTCCATGTTTTTGTTAAATTATTGTGTTCTACCGCTTTTTGATTTCGCCGAATTTACCTGTTCGAAATCGACGTTTTAAATTATTATAAATCTACAATCATAATATTATAGTGATCAATTTTTGTGAAACACGCAGTTCCAGCACTGATTATTTCGTAATTATTATAACACGCACTCTTCGTTTACCCCGCAACGTAATGTTGTTGGGTTCATTCGGTGTCATTTAGCAAAACAATAATTAAATTATATTATGTTCTTGTATTTAAGTACAATATGTGTCGTACTCGAAAAAACTATATAGTAAATATATTTAATAAAACTATTGTTACGCAATAACTTTGTTGTTCTCGGATGTCATGCTCTTAATTACGAATATTATAAAATCATTGTTTAGTATTTATACATAGGTATATACGTGTGGGTAGGTTACCTGTGTGTAATACGCAACCACTGCAAACACTACAATGTTTTTCCAAACATTATTAGACTCTCACAGTATTATATTATGTTCATTAATTTAACGAACATTCACGGTCGTTATCTAAGTGATAATTAATTTGTGACAGAAGAAAAATTTCAATATCGACAGTGGTATTTATTTTAACAGAACACTCTTAAATGATAACAGTACACGTTTTTCTTTTGTAATTGCATCGATCGTTAATTTGATTAATGTCGATTTGACGTAAAAAAGATAATACCTATATCTTCCGTTCAAACTCTGATATTTTATTTTGAAAATAAAACCATTTTTAATTGTAAATAGTGTACAATTTCAGATAATAATTATATGCATTTTATTATAATTATCTTCAAAAAATCATATTACTTATTATAAACGTGTACAATATTATTGAAAAAATATTTTTATTTTTTTTTTCCATAACGAAATAACAATTAAGTAAATAACGAAGGAAACGTAAGAGTTTTATAAGTGTAAATAATATACACAAACTTATAGAAAAGTTATATAACATTATAATAGACTCTTCCGGACTCTTCTCGTTAAAAATACACAAAACAGGAATTGATAAATATTATTATTATAATAAATCATGAGTGGCGATTAAAATGTTAATTATACCGGAGTTTTTAAAAATAAATATATTAAATAATACCTACACACGTATACCTATTTACATATTTTTTAAATTATTAAATTTATGTTTTATCTATTTTTAATTAATTTATACTACGTTTACTCTTGTTGATTTTATAATATCATAATAATTTAATTAGTTTAATATTATATTATCTTTGTATTTAACTGTTCATTTAACAGGACCTTGATTTGATTGGATAGAATCTTATATTTTTATATTTATCAATTATTACCCTTACGGAAAAATTATATATTACTACTAACTAAATGTTATTTATTATTTATTAGAATCTATAAATAAATAAATAAAATTAAAAATCATTAAAGGTCAATTATTTATATTTTACTCATTTATCATATTACTATTTTGATAAAAGTTATTAATTATTTTTTTAATTTTGAATATATAAATTTAATCTTTTTAAAAGACTAAAGTTGTATTGGTTTAGGTGTAACGAAATAAATATATTGATATTAATACCTAGTAATAGTAATGAATGTATAATTTAATACAATATGTAGTTGTGTATTAAAAATATTAAAAAGAAATAATATTTACATAAATATAATATGATATTTAATTATTTATAAAGTTACAGACGCAACTAAGCTATGTATTAAATATATTTCATTAATAAATAATTTGTATAGTTTATGTTTAAAAAAATAGTAAACATAATCGTATAGTAAATAACATTAATAACTATTATTTGATATAGGAGTAAAACGACTAATTAATATTCATTTTTTTGATTAATGAAATAATCTCAAATGACTTATTTTAATTAAAGTTTTCACTCTTTAAAATCTCGTTTATATAATTTATTATTTATTCCTTTAGGATTTTCTGTCTATCCAAATCAATTAATCTGGTCTTTCTATACACATGCCACGATTATGTTTTTCCATAATTTATATAAGAAATAATATAAAAGTGTCTATCGGGTAAAATGTATATTACAAATTTATAACATTTTATATTCAACGGTAACAGTTTAAAAAAATACTGTTTTTGAACTAAATTTTTTAAAGATCTTGCATGAGAATGCTTATTGTTGTAATAATAATAATAATGAAAATTGTTTATTAAATTAAAATTTTTCTAAATATGAGATATTTCTTACATGCACCCTCCTATATTATATATATATATAATATTATGTGTAATATACGTATAAAAGTACGACGAAGATGGAAATGGTATTCAATTTTCCAGGTATTTTCTCTACTGCGTGGTGACCAAACCGATATACTTGCAGCAACTGTGGCACAACGGCAGAGATTCTCTAAAATGATGGTCGCAAATTCGCAATAATTCATGATCGCTCGACGGGGGAAATTAAATAAAACAAGGGAAAAATTATATCTATATTCTGCGTGTAGCACTGAGAGCGAAAACCGCATTTAATAACCCTGCGAATAAAAATAATATACGTGTAGGTACTACCATATACATTATATAAAACGTCATGTGATTTACCCTTCGCTAGAAATATATATATATATATATATACTACTATTGCTATTTCACTATTACACGTGGAGGATATTTATACGAGTATATACCTTCAACCTATAAATAACGTATGCTTTACTATATATAGATAATATATATTTTGATTAAAAATTTTTTTGGATGTGTACAGCAGCATCAGTGACGGTAGATATATGTTATAAATAAATAAAAAAAAAAATCCCGCCAAAACCGGTTGACTCCTAAGAATGCACCGCCGCGAGCATAGGTCATGGATTAATAATAATAAAAATTAAAAAAACGCGGGTTTGGTGTTTTTTTTTTCTAATTTTGTTTAGTCTCGTCGGAGGATACAAATAGAATATTTTATTTTCTACTTATAAAACTTCTCATTTTGAGATAATTAATTTTTCTCGTTCTTTTAATGTATATTGTAATTAGAATTTACAATAAATCCATAGTAAATTCACGTTATTACTATACGTAATGTCGCAATATAATCAATGCATTATATTTAGGTAGGTAATAATTTTCGATAAGTGTTTTATCAATGAAATAAAAATTACAACAGTATGATATCCTATTTCTATGGGTAGTATTGAATCAGAAACCGATAGAGGAAATACTTAAAATGGAATAAAAAAAATTAGTTTAAAAAGTGAGGACATTTTAGACTGCGAATGATATTATTGGTACAATTTAGCAGCGGATAAAGCAATAACTGGAAGGTTGTAAGATGGGATGGACATAAAGGCCGAATAAACCTATTGAGAAAAATAGGTAGTTAGTCAGTATAAAAATATTATATACCTAGAAAACAACAAAAATGTCTATTTTCTATATTATATAATTTGAACAGTAGAAGAAGTCTTTTGTCATATTATTTTGTATTTTAACCGCGCTTTTTTACTAATACAGATTATCAATAATGTATATAAATAATAATAATATCTACTGAAATAAATATAATTTTAATAATTTTCGTAGTCGTAATATTTTTTGTCGAAAGTAAAAAAGTTTATCGATCAAATTGGGCACTTTTACATTTATATTACTCGTAGCTGTAATATTATGATAGTTTTGTATAGACTATAGAGCATAACAGAGGTACTATATAAAATACTTATAGTGTTGATAGTCGTTTGGCCACGTTCTTGTTTGCCCGATAGTATTTTTTATTTTATTTTTCCCAAACATATTCTTCTAACGCACAACGCGTCGTACTGGTTGTTCGGATATGTGAATGGTCTACAGTTCTACACAACGGCGCACGATGAATATAATATACGACGACGGCTACGCCGCCACCGTCGTGCTCCGCCGTGCCTTGACCAGTCGTCGTTGTCTTACACGCATACACACACAAAGACCGGTTCTCCGGCCGGCAGTCAAGGTGAACCGGTCAATAGCCCCGGCTTTGAGGTCCTTGACTCTGTATATGCTATAGTCGTCGGAGCCGTTCCAGAGAGAATAATATAATAATAATAATAATAATAATCACTTTCTTCGTATAAAATGTATATATATATATATATATATATATATATATATATAAAAAACAACTAGGTTTTTTTAAACATCCTCCCCCACTCGCCACTATTTCCTGACTCCCCTCGACGGAACTATGCGCGTATGACTCATCCGGGCATCGTCTTGCGTGCACGCACAACTTACGCAGGCAATAACATGTATGTGTTTTGATCATTTTTTTACACATCTGCAGAGTTTATGACGCGTGCGGACATCACGAATGCTATACACGATTTATGATGAGAGAGACGCGAGGAAGAAGGATAACGCGAATGCTCTTCGTTACATTCCTTCGCTGTCCGAACGGGAGAGGGAGCACTTTTCGTCTTGTATTATCTACTCGAATAGCGTGCAATAGAAAGGATGGCCGTGTTTTGATCGTTCTCGACGTCGTGATTTTCTTCGATGTATAAACGTACCTACATAATATAAGATGTTATAATATAATAACAAGGTGTTCAGAATTTCACATTACAGTAAAAAATAAAATAATGCAGTTATATTTATAATGTTTTTAAAATCAACCTAAACGTGCTTTTACAAAATAATGAAACTATAGGAATAATACTGTATAAAATAACATTTCAGTCACTCTGTATATATGTGCATGCGTATTATGTACTAAGTTTTCCTGTGACAACGAACGCTGTCTTATATACCTCGTATTTCACTAGTCATTTTACTCCCCTCTACTATATATTCTATTGTATTATATATATATATATATATATATATATATATATGTATATATATAATATATACATGTATAATAGGTACATGTATATAATTTTAGTTCCCATCTATTGGCTTCTTGTATTACTCTCGGAGCAATCGTAGGACAAAGAACTTCCAAGTCACGGATTCCTGATCGGGCACCGGTCCGTGACTTCTGCCTACGATAATCGTTGTCGTATATTCGTTTATTCATTCCTACCCCATCGTCACGCGACTTATAAAAACTGTGTAATACCGTTGACTATATCTTCTATCCATCACAATTAAAAACGAATGTGTGATAATAAGAGTTTATACACGCTATAGGAAAATGATGTCATAGTTCGTTCGTATATTGAAATAATAATATAATATTGTTTATCCCCTATGCAAGTTTCTTATCGCTTTCACTATGACCATGGGATTTTCGATAATTCGGACCGGCGTTTTGGAATTTGCATAATACCATATTATAGATACGAGTACATATTATAATATTATAGTGAAATAATGGATTCGTGATATACATGTATAGTATTTATATATTGTGTTACATTTCCCACATGACCGCTCACGTTTATCGACGTTTTGTTCGACCCTTTGACGTTATTATAATAATATGATATATTATTATAATATATTATATTGTTTTTTGCAATATAATATTATCATTCTTTATCATTTTTTCGAGTTTTCTGTATTATGGCTTATAAACCATTATTGTCGATTGACTTACCATTTTTACTGTCGATTCAAAAATCGTCTAGTGTATTATTTATTCACTAAGTTATAAATTTTATTTTATATGTAGGTACTTATTATAATAATATATTCTACATTTAATATTTATAATTTACGAACATTATTATAGATAATATTTCTTTTTTCGATCTACCTACCATCAATATATCGCAATATATATAATTCGAGCGTATACACACCGTTGTGTATTTTAAGGATCAAGAACTTTTATATATTTAAAAATCGTTAGTATATATTTTATTTTTTTTATTATTGTTATATGTTATTTTTTTTTTAAATTAATCAATTTGATGTGTTCTATTACACAAAAATAATCGTTATTCAATTTTATTTATTTTTATGATTTTTATTAAGTTATTGCATTCTCATTACATTTAATATGAATTGGTATAAACAATTTAGTTGTAACCCGAATACATCACCAAATCAATAAAACCGTATTCCATAAGAATATTTTATGAACGATAAATAAATAATAATAATAAATAACTTTAGACCTATTTGTATTATATATATATATACATACGTACATACTACGTACATCCATAGTGGATTGGATACCTTCAAATTATTTTTATTAATACTTTTCAATTCTTATAAATAATAATCATTGATCTAACGATATGTTACTTATCTGGCATATTCGGGTTTCGCCTGTCAATATCCTACGTGTTTTCTCATGAAACCTAACCTAACGTTGAAGTATACCTACTGCTAGTATAGTAATAAACGTGATTACTAGTTGTATCGTAAAAAAGACCGATTTGTTCTATTTTATTTCTTTACTGTTGGATTTCTGCAAACGAAAGTTATCATAGTGTTTAACTCGATATTTTTCCTTCGTTCCATTAAGTTAATCGAAAACATTTATGTGTAATGTAATACTCTTAATAATTAATTTAATACTGGATTAAATTAAATATTAAATAAAAAATGTTTACAATTTTATTATGTAACATGTACCTATATAATGTTAAAATAAATAGTCATTATTTATCACTTTAAAATGAATAATAAGTCAAGAAAAATATAATTTTTTTTTACAACTAATAAGCGTGTCTATAGTGCATCAAATAAATTCTCGTTTGACTATAATAAATTTGATCAGCTGTAGTATTGCCGCGACGTTGAATTTTGTGCATACTGCAAATATTATAATACGTAATATTATATATAGTATATATCTACTCGTATATAAGATAATGTCGGTCGAGGGCTGCATTTAACATGAATTCATTATAATGCCCGCGCAACGTTTATCGTCGTAGTATTTTTCGTCGGTGTCGGATGATTTGCAGGTAACGAGAGAGCGAAAAGCAGAGTTAAATTAATGAATCTCCGCTGTTGACGATTATTTCATATATATATATATATATACATTCTACGGTGAACCGTGAGAAGGATAGCAACGCTGGATCGTTTACAGGAAAGGAGGGATAAAATGACGCTGTCACTCGCTCGTATCATTAGAGAAGTCGCGCTCTGCATCAATGTTCACACCCTCCGATCATCTACTTCATCCCCAATGTGTCTCGATGGACAAATTGTAGGAGGTAGAACAGGGTTAGGAGTTATCAACGACTAGTATATAATTTATATTATAATACATATAGATAGATGATATTTGATATTTATGATATTTGTGTCAAAATCACAGAAGTTATGCAGGTAGTCAACTAGAAACGTATAGATGCAGTTATCCTCATTCTCTAGTCTAACACGTTGATCGTAGCGCACTGGCGGTTTTATGATTATAGGCCCCAAAGTAGAGACTTTATACTCGTATTATACACTATAAAAATACTTACAGTACACGCATAATTAAATCCGCGAATGATATTAACGAATTATTCCATTATTGTAGCTTATGGCTAATTTTATATTAATAAAGTCAGTTTTTTTTTGTTGTATTTATACCCCATTATTTATAATATTAAGCGTGTGTTTATTATTGTATATACCTTTATTAACATAATTAACGGCATGTTGGAATATTCTCATATCAACAGTGTTATAATGTTGGTACAATAATCACCACCGTCGCGTTTTATTTCCGTATTTATTGAATTTTTCCCTTTTCGTTTATTTCAAGTACTTACCTATTTAAAAACTAAATAATTTTTAAATTTCAAATATTTCGTACTTATATTTTATACCTGCATTTTTATTTTTACGCCCGAATTGTTCAAAATCCATGAAATATTTCGTGATACGTCGTTCGTCCTATTTAAAGAGAGGAACTTTGACACGTATATGCGGATATTGTATATAGAAAAATCCCTTTACACTCAGGTATATACGAGCATGTGTGAGAATACCATCAATAATAATGCTCTTGTTTATGTACATATATTTACAGGGGGGTCACCGATGGTTCCGTCGGCCTACGGGGCTTAGGGTACGGCCGTTAAGGTTTTGCATCACCTGAGACCTGTAGTACCTGCACACGATTTATGTCCCACACGAACGGCCCGTCCGGAAACATTGGTGGCACAATATTGGCGGAGCACCGTTTGTTTATTATCCTTGCATTCTCCCTCCACCACAACGTGTTTCCGTAATAATAATAATTATTATTCGCGTGGTCGTCCGGGTTATACGGTCAGTTTTTTTTCCATGGACCTCGTTCTCTCCTCTCTTCACTTATTCACTTGGTTCGTATAACCCTTCACTCCACACTCTGGTGAATACATATATAAATATATATATATATATATACAGGACGATTTGTGTTACAAAAATATCGATGGTTATTATTATAACATATTTTTACATTATAGCGTATAGTTATAATATTATATTGTCCGACGTATTTGTAAAATTATTTTCTAATCGCTCTGTATATTGTTCTCGTTATAGATATAAACATGATTTTTTTTCCCTGAAAATATTTGATCGATTTTTATTTCTATCAACAAAAAATATATATATATATATAGATACTTATCCATTCTGACGTTTTTCTACGCGTTTTTATTGAAACGTTATTGTTGGGTTGAGTGAACCCCGTAGTAACCGAAAGAGAATATTGTATTATTTTTGCAATATACTACGGTAAAAGATATATGCACACACATATATAATAAGTAGGTATATGCCGTACGGAGCTTAGGAGGACCGTGTGTACACATTTCGAACATCAATAGCTATTTTCGTCGGCCGCTGACTCTTGACAATTTCAATTAAATAATTTAATAAACTGACCGCTGCATAGGTAGGTAGGTCGTATACCTGCTACTTCGTTTGTTTGCATTTGTCTTGTTTCTTGGACCTGCAACCGTTCCTCGGTTCTGTAGAAAAGATAAAATTATTGTTTGTTTATCTAACCGCGTATTAAATTTTCCTAGGTAAAAAGTACGTAGAAAAGGAATGAATATGAATAATCTGTGATACAAGATAATGCAGAGTGAAAGAGAATACGGGCGCGATGAGGGATATTTGATGAGATAATAGAATAAATAAAAGGGTTGGGTTTTACCGTATTCGATTAAATTTGTTTTCAATAACTTCATTATCATTGCCTTAAATTGACACATAAATAATGTAAACAAGTGCATGTTTTCAATATAAAATCTAATATAAATAAAAAATAATAAAAATATATAAATAAATAAAATAAAATAATAAATATAAAAATAAGTAAGTGCACGTTCCACGCTCGTTCTCCAATAAACTTCTTATTGTAATATATATTTTAAACGTAAAAATCTATGGATATTATCTACGGATGATCATACCGTTTCAATACTAATATTGTTCATCTTCATAAATTCCTATATAATTTTCTTTCGTACGGGAAATAGTTATTTATAAATTATAGACGTATTCTAACAAAAAAAAAAAAAAAAAAAACACTGAATGAGAGGGGTTAATAGAGGGGTTAAAATAGAAGGGTTATCTGGTGAAAATTCAACCGGGAATACGTGTTTCGGTATGTTGCCGTCGAAGATGTTTCATGAAATTTATATATAATCGTTTCAACCACACGCATTAAATCCCCAAAGGATATTATATATGTGAGTGTGCAGAAGAATTAAGGTTTACGCTTGTATAACTGTTTTTTAGTAGAGTGTTGTGGTTGCTCAACTGTGATAAAATACCGGCTTAATCGTAAGAAAAAAGTTTACCGCGTTAAAAAGTTTTAACGTGGCAAACTGAAAAATGACTTTATTTATCGTATTTATGTATGTTTAACAATCGGTATCGCAACTCCTGTTATTGTATTTTATATAATTTACCATTAAATTTATTGATAAAATTATTATTTTACCATCCACCGTCGTTCTTACGCAATAGGTACAACATTTTTATTGCATTTAAATTAGATTTTTTTTTTATACTGAGGCTTGTCAGTATAATATTCTATTGTCGGACGAATTTTCTTAGATAGATTTGAACTTTCAATTATGGTTAAATCAACCAAATATAATGTAATTTATAATATGTGTACGTGATTCAATTATTATATTACAGATTCCTACGTGATTTATGCATAGTAATTTCATTTTCTATGTGCTGTAATCATTGCATGAGTTTTATATTCGAGATTTAATCATCATGTATAGCGTAGGTTTGTTATTAAATTTTTTTTTTTGTTCGTGCTGTGGTTAAATTAATTATTGTTTTTTACACTTGACATTTGATTTTATTAATATTCTGTAACATTGTATAGACAATATAGTATTATAATATATATATATAGACTCATTCGGATTTACAATATGTCATCGTTGACTAGCGCTTAAAATCGTGCAGTTGTCACGATGTCTGTGTTGCATATTTCTCGATCGTGTATACAGAGAATTATAGTTAAATTGACAACACAATAACTGTAATGATGTTGGTTGTTTGAGATTTTTTCACTTTTCAAATGTGTTTATTGTTTCCCTTGTGAATTTTTTTTCTTTATTGAATTTACGAAATATAGAAAACTTTAGACATAATAATCAACTTTTACAATTCTGTTGTATTTTAGATTTTTAGAATTCACTACGTAAAAAATGAAGCAAACCATTACAAATGCAAAAATCCTGCGTAGATAGAAATTTTAAATTCATATTTATTATAATTATTTTTAATCTTTCCCAATAAAATATATGTTGGAGATAAATTAAAAGTGATTGTTTTATCTTATCCATGAAAAAGAAAGATTGAGTCATATACCGATGTAAAATATTCATTTTTTAATATATGTATAATACTTATATATATATAAGATTTATTTTTATTAATAATTCATATTTTATGGATTAAGTTTAATGGTAAATATAAATTTATATAATATTATTTTTCATGATATAATTTGTGTATAATCGTATTTTAACAAAACGCACAAGTGCGTACTTCACAGAGTGTACCCCCAAAAGGACGCGTCGAAAGAGATTACGATATAATTGGAGGGGAGCCAGTATGCAGATCGTTAGTAAATTATATACATATTTATAAAATTTCGTATTATTTTTTCCCTCTGAATGATGAGGAAGATATCTTTCAAAGGATATCGAATAAAGAACAAAAAGACAGCGTTGTTCAAAGAAGCTCTGTTTTACGTATATCCCTTTTTCTTCGTTCAACGTAAACCAATTAATACGCTCATAAAAAGTATCATCAACTTATTTTTTTTCGTTTTAGCATAAATATTCTCTCACAAATCAAATACAATCTCATTGGAGTCTCTCTATTCCTCTTTTCTCGTTTTTATTTATTATCTTTTATTATAATTCGTAATTTATTTTCTATATATATATATATATATATATTTCCGAACGCAAATGCTCCTTTTTCGATGACGCCCTATCGTCCAACAATTACTTTTGTGTGCAGAGTTTCAAACGTGTCTACCGGTCATTTGTCCATTTAACGTATTGTAATTATTTTTTTTATATTATATAGTTCGTGTGACAATATACGAACACGAATATTTCGTTGTCAATAACAATAAAAAGAACAAAACCCGCCCCACTAATATTATCGGTCGTATATTAACGTAATAGCGATCCGGAATATTATTTGTGCATGTATATAATTTTTTTTCTTTTTCTTTTACTGTGATTTATTTATTATAACATGTATATAGTATAATACGCATTGTTAACAAAATATAAAATTATTATAAATTCAACAAACCCTTCCCGCAGGCAATTTTTCTCATACTTATAAATACATTATAGTTCCTTGAGCGTGTGTGACAATTTTGCATATTCAAGTAACGACGACCAGATTCACACAGATGGTAATAATAATAATATAATATTGTGTACCTGCAGCCATCCCCTGTGATTTGACATTACTACTTATATATCATTATACACGAGAGCCACGGAACAGCAGTTACATCCGGATTTATGATATTGCTATTTGTGTGTGCGTAAGAAGAGGCGATTGAGATAAAAAGAGAGAGAGAGAGTGAGAGAGAGAGAGACGTTGGTGCGCAGGGGAAAATAAAATAAATTTGCCGGCGATTTGTTTTCTTCCGCTTCCGTAACTGCCGTGGGGATCTCTTTGCTCCACGATTTGTATATAATGTCTGTGTATGTTTACCTCCGATCCCGTCACCAAAATCGTTTCTTTCGTTCTTGTATTTCGTTTTATTTTTATTTTATTTTATGCTTACAAATCGTGCACTTACGCATTATAACCTAGTTCTATAAAGTGAGAATTCATTTTTAAAACATATTCCATTCCAGCAGTTGAAAAGAAATTTGTGAAAGTTATCGATAAATGGGTCTTTCTATCCCTTAACTGATATCGTCACGTCAAAAAAGACCCATGACATTTTGTTTTTCACTTTTCTTTAATAAATCGCGTTTTTTTCACTGAATAATTTATTGCATTTTATCGCATGGCTTCCAATAATATATGTCTTTAGTTATCAATTAGACTATTATGTTTCTTACCATAAAATCCATTCATAGCTGTTTCAGGTCATAAAAGACCCGAGGATCGGAGGATACCAGTTACGTTCGTTTTTCTTCTTATCTTTTGTCATTTCGAAAATTTTAATTATATCGAGATGGATTTTTTTAGATTTCGTCACGAGTTGTTGTTTAAAGCTAGGTAGGGGTGACAATAGTAGCGTCGAATGATAACATTGATATGTATAGTCATAATTGCATTATAATTCATATTATTTTTCAATTAATTATGCATTTGTCATATATTTTATGTATAAATATTCATATAAAATTTCATCATTAAAAAAACGGGATATAATACTAATATTTTATATAAAAAAAATTATAACATTGGATAGAAAATATTCATTTGAACTCATAGGAATATAATGTAAAAAAAAAAGTATTATGAAAAACAAATTGAGAAACTATAATATTTTAAATTTTGGAGAAGGAATCATATATGACCCGACGATTATTTATGAAACATATCTAATTCAATATAAAATGTGTATAGTTTCGGTAGGTAAGAAGGAAATAATATCAATAATGTGATGAAATATATATGTATTACTTGATTTACTTATTATTTATTATAAAAAAGAAAAATTGTAATGCATTTATGCAATTGAGATACTATATAAAAAATATTTTTTATCCGAGACGAAAATAATCTTCCCTTATGGTTATGACTTATGAGATAAACATATTAATAAAAATTGTGTGTTTCAAGTGACGATAAGAAAATATATAACATCTTAATCACGTTATTGTTGTGTCTGGCGCCATTGAGTGTTATGAAATTGTACATCGTCGATTTATTCTCAAGTACCTACTTCTTTTTTCTTATTGATTGTTGTCATTCGTAATTCGTAACTACTTAAAGATCATAGTACGCTTCTCTGTATATCTCCCTGTAACAGCAGCTTAAATATCTATAATATTTATTAATAAATTATTCGTATGCAAGTAATTCTCATAGTTTTTGTAACATGAATTCTTAATCGTTCTACATTGAATTCATTGAATTCGTTCAAATTATTTATATATCATATTATATGGCGAGCGTGGGACATCTGTATTTCTACGGGTATATGATGGATAGATAGCGGATTAATATACATACATACATACATACATACATACATATATAACGGAAATAACTCGACGGAGCACATTGGATTTGACGAGAAAAAACTCACTTTTCAAAATATATTCAATAATCATGTATTATTCAGAAGCCTGTAGAGTGTCTGTAAAATGCGTAAATGTGGCCGAATATGTTACGTGTGTGTATATGTGTACACGGCAGTATTGTTTTACAAAAAAATAAAAATAATAATAATAAAAAGAGAGAAAAAGTTTACCTCGTGAAATGGTGTACAAACAAAAGCCTGATAAAATGAGGCGAAAAGCACTTTGTGACTTGCTGTAAATAATAAATGCGCCGGATTTCCTGGATTATGCATCGAATTTTCCATGAAGGAAATTAGCTTTTACCAAATTCCGAATTTTTACTCCTTTCGTGGGCTTTAGTAAGATGAAATCCCTATTGTCTCTCTCACCCTGGATGTTTTTTTATGTGTTCGTGCATATTAGAATACATTTCCTTGCGTTTAACATATTTATATGTAGATATATAAAATGAAAATACTCGATAATAAGAGTACGTAAATATAATAATATATATTATTTTTTATATCGATTACTTTTGAACAAAATATATAACAAACATTTGTTCACGCTAGTATGTTTTAATAATGTAACGCAGTAGACTTAAAAATTATGTTAAAAATTTATTCTAAATTTGATGAAAACATTATATAATATAGCTCGTGATAAATTGCTCTCGGGAAGTTCAAATATTTTTTTAAACTTTTCCAATCAGTAACGAGTATACATCATCATTACAGTGATTCAAACTTATTTTTATTCTCTTTCATTTCAATTTAGTACTGAACGATGCTGACAGTATGTTGCTAAATTTTTAGTAGATACCTAACCTTATGTACTTATTCAAATTTATAACTAACTATAATAAAACTGAACTAATTTAATTAAGGCCGTTGTTTTATATATGACTGATTAAATATTTTCTTTATTATAACTATTAATTTTAAAAAGAGCGGATACTCCTGCCGCAGCGATACAGGTGTGCAAATCATAGTGTTTAATTTTAATTAAAATTTGAATGCAATGATAAACCATATTGCATTCGAAAAAACGATTTTGAACGAAGTTCGCTCTGATAATGTAGGCACCCATTGATTAAAATGTTGACATTTTTTATTAAATATTTAAAACGCAAAATTCTATCACACATATAGGGTACCATATAAGTACATAAATGAACACCCAATAAAATTTTCCAATCTCGATGTTCAATATAAATGCTCATAAAATCCCTTGTTACCTAAATTCCCATATCTGACAGAACTTCGCTCAAAATAGTTTTTTTCGAATGCAATGGTTTAATATTACTTTTATTATTAGCAATAAAAAAAAAAAATTGTAAATGTAATAATTCACAATTATTTGGAACTGAGTTCAGTAAAATGTATTAAGGTTCAATAAAATTTTCAACATTTTTAAAAATGTCAGTCAATTTTATTTAACATTATTGTAAATTAATGTAATATAATAATAAAAATCCTTATAAATACTTGAAATATTTATTTTACTGAAATTTCAACTTTAACACCTAGGAAAAAAAATAAGTCTTGAGATTTTTATAATATTTTGGTAAAAGGTTAAGATATATGTCAGCTAGTATTCTTCAATAAAATTTTCAAAAATTTTCCAAATTTTTTGGCTTTTCTATTAATTTTTATTGTAATAAAATTGAGAAATAATAAGAATATTCGTATGGATTTTAAAATTTTTGTTTAAACTAAAAATATCACCTTTAAACAGCTAAGTAACATGTTAGTATACTTCGGTCAAAATTTCAGACCTTAATGCCAAAAATTTTCAATTTTATCAAACATTATATACCTACATAAAAACGAGAATTTTACGAAATATTCAACTTTCTATATTTTGTAGAAAAATTACGTAACGGTTCCATAATTTTATCACATATATATAGTACCTATATGAACACCCAATAAAATTTTCAAGTTTCTAACTTCATAATTGCCTGAGTAATCGTGATATATTGAAATCAAATTCATCGAAATTTTGGTTTTCGTGTAAAATGCCGTTTTTCGTCATTTTTTCTATAGCATAGGGTTAATTTTGAGAAATTTGAAAAATGACGTAATTAAAGTATCAACCACATCCACTTTCCAACCGGAAACATATTCTATTCGTGTAAATCGGAGCAAAATTTCGGGTAGTAAAAGTTTCTTCAGACTTAAAAAAAAAAAAAAAAAAGACACATCGTTGTAAAACCAATACATTCTTCGCTTCACTCAGAATGTAAAATGTGTATTGATAAATTTAAATATTTATAAGTAAGCGTTGTTATCATTTAAAGTTTACATTTTTTTTTCTATTTATACATATTCATGTTAGTATCATTATTCATAATGAGTATAATATACATATTTTAAAATAATTTTTGTAAAATATTCTATGGAATATTATTTAATATGACTAAAACTATCGGGCTATCCCATTATTTACTTTTAGGCGGCAATGCTGAAAGACGTTTTTGTTATTATTATTATTATTTTTTTTACCTTGTGTCGTTCGACATTTATTTTTTCGCCGTGCCTCGTTTGCCGAAACGACGAAAATCAATTTCGGGTTTGTGTGCCGTCAGGGAATAGAATAAAAACGCACTCCCGCATCTCGCCAACCGATTTATCACTACCTTTCCAAGGGATTCACAATAAAATAAGTTTTATATTCTTTTACGATATGAACATAAGACAAAGCTGATAGTTTTTTCTTCATTCATTTATTTATTTAATATATATTTTGTCCGAGTCTAGGCAACATGTGGGAGAATTAAGGATTCTACGTATTATAATACTTGAAATAACAGATATGCTCGTGTTATATCAATAAGGTTACTCAAAGTAAATAATAGCAGGAAATATTATGGTTTTTAAACTCCCCGATACCATCCCTGAGAATCGGCTTATAACGATACCGAGTCTCATAATATTTGGTCTTTATTACCAGGGTAATCACAAAGATGGATCGAACGATTTTTCCGAACAAAGCATACCTACGTATTATTATTATTATTATTATAGAGTTAGACTCCTGCACCGCGCACCAACAATGCCAACGGACGGCGTCCCATATAGGCAATTCAATGGCATCGCTGTCTTTGATCTTAAACCGCCATATACGTATCTGCACGAAAGGCTATTCACAATAAAGTCTAAGAAGATTATCCCGATACGTAATTTCTATATCTAATTTTCTCAAATACGAAACTCGGGTTCACGACTTTTGTATCAATACTAATATATGAACTTACCAGAATTTATGACGTATATATCAATATAACCGTTGGTATATCTATAGGTATTCAATATATAAAATAACTGGGATTTTAAATATTTACTATATTATGTTCGACTACTTTTATTTCGACAAATTATATTATAATATTTATATTTTATATTATCATGTATTACGAATGTAAAATAAAATGATTTTCTTTTGAAAATATACGATGGTATCTACAAAACACACAAATATTATAATAGACGTATAGAGGCACTTTTAATATATCGGTCATTTACTTATTCGCATTTACTTATTTCCTTCTCCGAGCATATATTATAATATACGGGTATAATAAATAATAATATGAAATTTATAAAAACAATTTAATTAGTGCACTTTCCGCGTTATATATGCAACGAAGAGAATTTCCACGGTTAAACAAATTAAAAATCAAATGAAATAAAACCGGGACAGTGCTTCGGAATATTTCATCTACGCGTGTTGTAGTGTGATGGGTGCATACGTATATAATATATAGGGTGATGTTATGTTGAAAAAAATAACGGATAATCGTGATGTACGCAATATTTTCACACCATTTTTGCTAACTAAATTTGGATCGCCCTGTATATACAATGTTTATATATGTATTATACATATTATATATTATATGGCGAGCATGCAGAATCATCCTATTATAAGGGTTCGTAATCATATTACAATAAAACGTATAGGTACGAGTTGTCGCTTTTTATTATAGATTTCATATATGTATAGTGTATAAAGAAAACCGACATTTTCTCGGGTTTCTATAATATATATGGCGTGAAAATCGAATAATGAAATATTTATATATTATGTTTATTTATTTCCGTATACGCACTTATAATATATATTTTCATGTTTATATAATATAATTTTATAATAAAAATCAAAATCATTGCTGAGGTCGTTATTATATATTGTTATTACCACGACGTGCTCGTCCTTCCGAATTATTTATGGACATTTGTTCGAATCAAGGTCTGACTGCCTTCACTGGTTCATTATCGCGGATCGTCGACCGACTAGCTTCTTTTCGATATCAATCTCCACGGTCCACTGAATCCGAAATCACCTGTAATCGTCACGACTGTTATGTCTCCATTGTATAGGAAACGAAGACCCCCAAATTATCAAAAAGCAATATTCACACCAATTAATATCTATGTATTATATTGTTTGATGTGTTTTTTTACGAATGCGTTCAAAACATGAATCATAACAGGCGCATAAATTATATTGTTTACGATATAATATATCCACGTATAAACATTCTATAAGTATAATTATATAGTATAGGTACTTATATGTATATAGAGTTTATTCCTATCATGATTTTCAATGTGTTTATTATATTATATATGTTATTTTATTTATTTCCATGCGTCTATCTGTATTTATATTTAGAGAAAATTATAAATGTATAAACATGATGACTGCAGATATCGTTTTTTATTATAATTTGTAATTCAATATTGTATGTTCAAGTTTGTTTTAAAAAAAATATATATATTGTTTCCGTGTTATAGATATTATTATGTAGGTACCTATAGGTTATAGGTTACGTATACGTTTATACAGAATGATCAGAATTTTATGTTACTAAAATAATGTAGAAATTACATTCGTTCTCTTCGTTATTTCCGATATTTTTATAACACTAATTTATGTTCATTTTGTAATATCTCTATCCTGTGTTTTTAATCAAATTTCATGATTGTTTCATAAAAAAAAATACTCATTTACAAAACAAATTTTATTACATTATCTATCTATACTTATATATAATTTATACATATTCTTCGACATTAAATGAATTCTAGAGATTTATTTTTTTTATTGAATATTTCAGAGCACTAGCCTTATCTGTACCACAATTCATGCATTCAATTAACCTTTACTCGACCCTCCCCACTATAAATATAAATGGCGTCCCACAAAGTGGGAAAACTTTAACGTTTTTCAAGTTCTCGGCACCAAAAAAGAAAAAAACCAGCATCCGGTGGCGGTGCTTTTTTATTTATAATATTACCTTATTTCCTCTCTATTTCTCTCACGCTCATATAAAACCCTATTTAAAACTAATTACTCGTTCAAGAACTGTGCCTGCTCCGGTAAACTATACAACGTTGAACATTAGCATAAAAATAATGATAATATGATAACAATATAACAAAAAAAAAAAAATATTACTATTGTACAATATTATATCCACCCATATAAAACTATTTTTAATTTTTAGAGTACTAAATTAATGGTAGATTATAACCTGGCTTTGTATTTGTTTTCACCTGCACGTCCTCTTGTTAAGGATAATTTTTTCATATATTCCCAACGAGGTTTTAATTGACTTGTTGGACGGTTAAAAAACTATTATTTATTACGATTATTTATGCCATATAATTCCTCTTTCGTCGGATTTAACAAAATATCATGTGTGCGCACACACATCGGTCCCTCTTTTATTTATTTATTAATTTTTTTCGTGATGGATTACACTTTTTTTAAATTTTTACACTTTCTGCACCGGGGTATTATTCTGACGTTAATATATATGTCTATTTATAATATCCGGTCAAGTTTTCAAGTTACTCGAGCACCAGTGTATTAAAAAAAATACCAAACTAAACAGAGGGATTGACGTTTTTATCCCAATTACGCATTTTAGTGTTCCCACGTGTGTAGGACGTAAAAATTCAAGACCGAACTGATAATATTTATTTCATGAGCATGAAAAAATGTATTTTTAGTATTGTGTAAATTGAATCGGGTATTTTTTCATACTGACGAAAAAACATATGCGAGTATGAAATATGGATTAATTAGATACACCAGAAGTGTAGAGATGAATGCAATTTTCAGTCTTTGAATCGTATATAGTTATGTCGTGAAATAGATATTTTGTTCATAGTACCTACCTAAACCACGGTAAATAATAATTCAGTGAGTCGCATTACAATCAATCAATTAACAATGTTATATTCATCATACCTATACCTATAGGTATTATATATTTATATATATATATATATATGTATATATATTACCTATAGGTAATTATTAAATTATTGTATTATTATACTCGTATATACTATATACGTATTTCATAGCCCATACAATAAAACACTTATTCTCTTGAATAATAGAAGAGCAAAAATTCTTACCTTATATATACGTATCAAGTTCTTTTGACACTTATAACCGGGTGTATGCATTTTTTATTCCGATAGTTGGTCATATAGTCACAAAGGTTTTTATATGAATGTAGAGTTAAAAACAAAAATAAAACTATGCGTAAACAAGGAATATAATATGTTCTTTTATGAATTCGTGTTCCGAATGACTTCTTTTTTTTATTTTTAATGACGACTAGGTATTACGCATCATTACGACAAACAAGTGAAGTGGTTGACTCGGAAACATCAACGTCAATTAATGTACTTTTTATCCAGTTGTGTCTAGTGTTATATTATAATATTTGTACTTAATGTTGTTTTAAATTTTTGTTCACAGCGCGGATCTGACGAGATGGTGACCTCGCCCGGGGTCGAGGGAGGTCCGGTAACCAACGGAGACACTATGGGTACTAATCACGTGGACAACAACAATGATGCAAAGAAGGTAAATTTCTATAATTGTTTTTATTAGTTATTTTATTCTATAGAGATAGACTTCTAAAAATGTACATAGATATTATTATAGTGTTACGTATTTCTTTCTTTTTTTTCTTTTTTTTTTTTAAACCCAATTAATATGGTCAATCATTATACTATTCATTATCTTATATTATTTTAAACGTTGGAATAAAATGCTTTAATTTATTAAATTCTTATTAACAATGGACATTATTATTTTTGTATATTATTCTTTATTACATAAATATTTTCATTATTTGCCATTATTCAACTATAAAATTAAATATTAAATAAAATTATATATTAAATTGGTTAATGATATGGGAAATAAAATAATAAAATAGGCGATTACAATTTTTTGATTTCTTTTTTCTAACAAAAAACTATGGAGATATTGCATATTATGAGATATATTATGAGAAAATCATTTTCCACAAGAAAAAATATCATTCTACATGTTCCGTGATATTATTATTATCTTGAATGAAATGATGGCTGACACGACTTGTCACATTTAGGTATTGTTGTAAAAATGTTTTTCCGTCAAATCACATTATTATGGTTTTTGATTAAAACAAAAGCAAAATAAATTTTTGAAAATATTCAAACATAAGCATTAAACATATGTAAATGTTATACCTATGTATAATACAGTTCTATGTAAGTAATTCAAAATATCAAGATTATCATTACGTGAAATAAAAATTAATATCTATAAATAACAAAACTTACAATAATAAACACGAACATATCATGTACCTAATAATAATATTAAATTGTATTAAAAAATTTTCTTATAAATTAAAATTAATGTTGTTTTAATTTTTTTTTTTTTTTTTTTTTTGACTATATTACGTATATTACCACACATACATACGAGAGAGAAAGAGACATATGTACCTACTCAAAAGTCAACTTTTACCCTTCTGGTATTTATACTTTGTTTTTTATTTTATTATTTTCTTTCTTATTGTTTAGGTGTTACATTTTTATCGACATATGACGTGCGTGCAAAACTTTAACCTCAATGGGAAATTCTATAATGATTGACAAATACCATAGTAACATTATATATACATAAATCTTTATTTCTCAAACAAAGAAAGAAACGCATTACCCATATATTTCATGTTTAAAATAATATTGACTAAAAAATCTCTCGTTTGTGAAATGCAATTTTCGAGAATTCTCATTTCTTGTAGGTATATATTTGTTTAGGTTTTATTGCGTTTTGAATCAATTCAAAATTTACTTATCGTAGTTTTATCATCAGTTTACCTTTAAACAGATCGATGTAATCAAATGATTAAAAATAAGCGTTTTGAACGTAATATTTATATATTTTTGCCATGTATATTATACTGAATGTCTTATCAGGGTTGTCCATGCAAATGTTTTAGATCTATTTCATATTTTTAAAAATTGACTTGTGTAGTCTATTATATTTATATAAAAACACGTCATTTTCATTATTAACTTAAAATAAAAATAAAAAAATAAATAAATGTTTTGTTCACATTAACTTATGTAGGTTTTATTTTTAATTGGTAAATTATTAATTTTTTTATAGTATTTTCTTTGTTATTTTATTGATTGAATAATTCTTAATTAATGAAAAATGGTAACGCCAATTAAATATAACTAATATGTAGGTTAACTTAATTTCTTTTCTTATTTTTTTCATTTGACTATAGGTTGAATTATATGATTATTTATTTTCAAATAAATTTCTAAAGAAATTAAAACTATGATTGGCTATCTCTAAATTTTAATTAATATGAAAACAAAATTATAATTTTTTTTATTTAAATCTACTTAAAAAAAAAAAAAACATTATTTTTGTATAAAATATGACTTGTTTGTACATAATTGTAGATTACAAAATTGAGAATTGAATGAATTATATGTATTTAATTAAATGAAAAGTTATTCACAGGGACAACCCTGGTGGGACACTCAGTATAATTTCATTAACTACGTATAATATATTCTATCATACATATAATATTATTAATATATTGATTAGTAATGTAGTGAACAATTCCAAAGTGGTTGGGCGATATGTGCACAGATACGTTTAGAGAGCAAATACCACGCGAAAAATATTTATATAAAAAAAATTAAAGAGCATAATTTTTTATTTATTAATTTTTTATAATATACAATTTTCCAGATCTATTTATAACTCATTATAATACCTCAGCGAAAAAATTAGATTTTTGAATGGTGATTTTTATTAAATTATAAGTTAGGTTATCTATCGGACTATAATGTTACCTATATTACTTTTTGAAATTTAAATATCTCGTAAATTTTTTTTAAAAAATAACTTTATTTTGTAAGTTTGGTGAAATTTTAAAATAACCAGTTTATTATAGAGTACAATTTTATAAGAATTTTGATGGGCCGATCGACTTCTTAACTTAACGAAGATCTCGCTTTTTAGGAAATTATTTAATCATATATCATGGATTGTAAAATTCTTGTTATCAATATTATGATAAATGTTATACCTTTAAAGTAATCGATACATAATAACATGTATTAATTCAAATACTCGTATTAATCAAAATTCAACACTATCCTATTTACACCTATATCCCTTTCACACCATTATCCCTTCCCTTGTTTTTTAAATTTCACTTAATGTATAAAATAAAAAGTTTTAATTTTATATTTTTATGAAATGATTATATTTAAAAAAGAGCTGATACTCCTGCCGCACAGGATACAGGTGTGCGAATCATAGCGTTTAATTTTAATTAGAATTTGAATGCAATGATAAACCATTGCATTCGTAAAAACGATTCTGAGCGAGGTTCAGTCAGATTATAATTTTCGTTTGAACTAAAAATATCAATTTAAAACAGTTATAAAAAAAATTGAGATTAGGGATTTTTCTAATATTTTAGTATGATGTTAAGTAATATATAAGTATACTTCAGTAAAATTTTCAGACCCTAATACCAAAAATTGCGAATTTTATCAAACATTATATACGTAAAAACAAGAATTTTACGATATATTCAATGTCCAAAATTTTACCAAAAACACCCAAAAAAATTTTCAAGTCTCTATCTTAAAAATTGTCCGAGTTATCGAGAAATATAGAAATCGATATCGTCAAAATTTCATTTTTCGTGAAAAATGCCGTTTTTTCGTCATTTTTTCGAAGTTTTTTCTACCGCTTATAGTCAATTTTGAGAAATTCGAAAAATGACCTAAATAAAGTACCAACTAGATCCACTTTGCTACCGGAAACATACCCTATTCGTGATAATCGGAGCATTATTTCGGGTAATAAAAATGTTTACAGAATAAAAAAAAAAAAAAAAAAAAAAAACAAAAAAAAATCACACATCATTGTAAAACCAATACATTCTTCGCTTCGCTCAGAATCTAAAAGTAACATTGGTAATATTATAGTCTATTACCTAGCCAATAATTTTTTAAAAAACCACATTCAAGAATCTTAATTTTTCGCGTAAATATTATACAATGAGTAAATAGATCTGGGATATCTGTAAAGGTAAATGCACATGTTTTATATCCATTAATAGTATAAAATTATTATATTTACAAAACTATTTGAGAAATTTACTGAGATAATAAATTTTAAACCCTGTCTTTGTATCCACACGTTCAGCAGGTACATTTATATATATATTTTTTTTTTGACTCGTGGGTAAACAATTTACGTATAGGTACTTAATAATAATTTATCTTGTAGATTAACATAGTGACGGGATGCAATAATATTTTTAAAGTACAGGTATATTTCGTCTTACAAAATTATAATTGAGATTATATACACTTTCTGATATATTGTTATCTCCATTATTATTGTTACACAACAGTCGGGTATAATAGTCCTGTATAATTATGTAGTATAGATAAGAACTTCGATATTATACTAATAGTAATATTATAATATTATATACTAGCGTGTTTTGATGTGACGTGTATTTGTATAGATTTTGATAACGACATGCATACACACGCTTTGTTGTTTCCGCATAATATATCGACTTGTTGACATCAACCCCGTATAGTTCCCATATCGCTTGTTTTGTGAAAATTTAGACATAATATTACCGATTGTCATGACAACTCGTTTGAAAACACTGGTTTGAAAAAAAAATAATTAAAATAAATAATAATAACAATTGAACACTTGCGTACCGATTTCGTGGGGGTGTGTCGAGTGTGTCCGTCCGTACGCGCTACCCTTGTAACTTTCCATAGGTCTTCAACTCGCGTCACATTTATATGGTAATATAATACAGAGATGTTATTTGCTGTCGAAAGGTGTCTATCAATATTGTTAGGCGTGTTTACAAAGCGAACGCGTGAGAAAATGTGAAAGGAGGGTGAATGTCCAACGAGGTTAGAATAAAAGAGGACTTGTAGCTAAAATGTGTCGGGTGGAGTGTAGAAAAACGTCCTTGTCTATTTAGGTAGGTAAAGACTAAGGTTATAATAAATAACGTGTGTGTGTGTGTACGAAGCATTTTTAATAACATCGTTTTCCAGTCAGTGTTTAAAATATATTATACTTCTTTATTAAATTTCTTACGCAGAGACTATAATAATGTTTGACTGTGGTAGTGGTAGTAGTAATAGGATAGTGTAGATGGTCATATACATATAAATGACCGGGGGTGGAGAGGAGACGACGTGCACGAGCCCAAACCGAATTTGATGGTTGAACGCTTTTCAGCGTGAAGATGGTTATAAAAAAAAAAACAAGAATCTCGATAAACCTGGTGTCCCGTTTGCTCGTTATAATATACTACGCTGAGGCTACGATTTTTCATTTTTAACAGGCGTGAAAAAATTGCATACGAAATATTATGTATATTTTCCACACACTCGAATGCGGCGGTGGTAGCGGCGATATTCAAGAGTCATGCATTATATTATTATTACGAGACATGAAAGATTTATAAATTTCACTTTATCTTTATTTTTTCTCTTCCATCTTTATATTATATCCCACCACTTATTGCATTATTATCGTAATACTATAGTACATTATAAGTATAATAATTGGATATTGGAATATACTCGTATAATAATTGTATCGTTTTTGATTTAGTTCTTTAACTTTAGTCCTTATATTTTTCGTTCTTTCTATGGTAATTACAATACACAAATCTATAGAGTTTATTATAAATTATGACTACCATCATACATCACCCCTTTATTAACCAAGTAATTTTTTTTAAAAAAACAATTAACAATAATTGTAACAATTTAAATTTTTTACTTTCTAAATTTTATTTTATATCAAATTCATTTTTCTATTGGATGAACTCATAGACCTTATACTAAGGTCTATGGATGAACTACAAATAATTTTGTTAGGAGTTGTCAGTTTTATTATCATAAAAAAAAAAAATAATGAATCTTAGTTTATTTTACCATTTTAATGACCCAAATGATTCTTTCACCTTATAGTAAATTCTACGGGTATTTAAACGTGAATCTTATTGTTCTAATCTTATGACTTAAGAGTAATGTCCACTTTAGTATAAATTTATATAATACTTATACATTAAAATAAGATAAATTTAATTATTTTCCAATTCTTTTTCGTTTCTAAAAGATCAAGTAAAAAATAACTATAATTATCTAACCTAATCTAATCGTAAATAATTAATATTGAACGTATTGTTCCGTATTGTTAAATATTAATAATCTATGATTGAACTGCAAAACAAATCTGGGAATGCTATAACCATTCCTTATATCTATTCTACTTCCGTAATTTTAGTGATTGAATAATATAAAGAATAAAAAAATAGACAATAATAATTAGAAATGCTATACTATAAGATCTCGTGCACTCCCCCTCTTTTTTTCTTTCTAGCGTGACGGTTAAAGATGCCGGATGGGAAAATTAATAATAAGTGTAAAAAATATAATTTATCCCCGTTAACCACCACCATATTGTACCCATTATAAACGCTTTAGATAATTATTTAAAAGAAATTTACAGCTGAATTATTTATTACACGGGACGCGTGTGCGCACAATCGTGTTTGGTTATAAATTATAATATAAAAAAGAAATCCTCTGGACGATTCAGAATAGCTGAAAAAGAGGTTTTTTTTTATTATTATTATTATTATTGTTTTTGTCCTAGGACATTATAACATTATAACAAAAACAAAAAAAACAAAAACAAATATATATACATATGAATTATATAAATAATAGAAAAATAATTATATAAATAGAGCTTAAATTAAAAAGCCAGCTGAAAGGATAAATTTAATGATAAGAAAAATGACAGGAGGAGAAAAAGAGGTTTAAAACGCAGAGTTTTTATATTTAATTTTAGTCACTGTAAAATAGGATCAATTTAAAATCATAATATGATGATAATAACCAACACATTTGAAAATAAGAAAGATGAGTCGAGTACTTTATCTATATAGATTAATGTATATTTTTCAATGAAATAATTTGGTAAGGTAAAATAATAACTATTTTAATGTGCATGGACATTCAAAAAATTATTATTTTACGACGTTGAATTAATGTATAATTACACTTTGCTTTGGTAATAAAAAAAAAGGTGTCGGTATGTAATTCCCACCACACTAATTTTTCGCGAATTCTACATAATTCATTATGTCTACATTATTCATTAAAATTAATATTGGTTATGCTCTTTTCTTTATATATATTATATTTTTCATTAAATTCATTTCTTAATTTTTTTTGCACACTACCAAATTTTCTATGTTTAGAAATTTTTTGCTATAATAACAAATTTGAATTCAACATATTTAACATATATGTGTTCCTGTATAATAATATTTGTACTCATATAATTATATTTTACGCATATTTTTTTATATACAATTATAAACTACCAATTTTACATTTTAATTTTAAATGACGTATTACGTCTTTAAATAATTTGTTCTTTATTCAATGTTAGTATATACTATAAAGTATATACGTATTATACTATTTCTGTAATTCTACGTCTTAAATACGTTTATTCTTTCTCCGAAATTCTTTAGCCCGTATATTAATTTAAAAACTTTTTTTTTTAATTTAAAACTGAGCATTAAAATTATTTAAATATTCTGTAATTAAATTAAATCTTTATTTTCTCACCGTCATTATGATAACCTCATTATTTAAATTTTTAAGAATATTACAGCTATATTACATACTAATTCATAATTATTTTAATCTCGGATAGTACAGGAAGATTAAATCAATAATAATTGTATCTTTATTCTTTATATAAAGTCATAAACCTACTTGTAATTTATTATATAAAATATAACAAATCAAAATAACAAAGGTAAAATGATGTTTAAAAATTAAAAAGAATGGTGATTCACGTTAAAAAAAAATTATTTGTGAACGACAATGTAAACCAAGCTATTAAGAAAACGAGCCTTTTCTAAGAAGGCTTATAACTGGCATAAAAGAAACTTAAATTAATTTTGATATTCGAAAGAAACTTTTAAACCTTGGGTGGTTTAGGTGTCTGCACACGGACTGACGCCCGGAAAGACATTGTTCGTAGAAAACTTTAATAACCTCACCGGAACGGGTATTCACTATTCACAGAACCAAATAAATGAAGATAATTTGAATTTGTCGAAGAATAAAATTTATTGTGTGTTTCTGTTAGGGTACATAAAATTCTATGTATTATTTTATCTTATTATTATTTTATCTATTACTATTATTATAACATACTTTGTTCATAATTATTATTTAATACATATTGTTACAATACTATTGAAATTCCATGTCTAGTGGAATTAGGATTTTTAAAGCTATTGTATCAACTTAGGGTTTTTGCTGATTATTTGAAGTCTCGTATAAATTGTTTTTTGTAAGTCTGGTTATCCAAATGCACGCCTGAATCGACCTGCGTGTTGTAATGTATTATTTCTTTATCTTTCTATCTCCCTCTTCTTTTAATTTATCCCCTAGTCCAGTTGCGGTTCGTGCCCCAGGCCGCAAATTGAATTCACACGTTGCCTGTGGTCCGAATGTTGTGTGTGCAGTTGGCGTGTGATATCCGAAATTGTCGTCGACACATCTGACTAATATTTATTTTTCTATACAGGTTAAATTAGACAAAACTGCCAACAACAAGCCGTCCCGGGTGATACACATACGCAATATACCCAATGAGGTTACCGAAGCTGAAGTCATACATTTGGGTATCCCTTTCGGTAAAGTTACCAACGTGCTAGTACTCAAAGGCAAAAATCAGGTGAGAATACACATAATATTTTATATAATTTCAAAATTGTTTATTATAAAAATAATGCTATAGAAATGAAAAATAATATTTCATCGATATATACATTTTAAAGTTTATGAAATAAGTTTTCATTTGAACTTTGTAAAAATATTAAACTCTTAATTCTATTATAAACGTTATGTGGTCACAAGTTATAAAGAGTATACACCATTTTAACATTGAACTAGTTATATCGTACTTGGATCTAAGTCTATTTTATTATTATTATTATTTTTATTTTTATTAATTATCTATAATCTCGGAGTCTTCCATCATATTTATCGATTGTAATTATTCAAATTTTAATATTGTGTTTTGTATTGTAAGAGTTGTACAATAAAAAAAAAAATCCTCATTATTGTAACATACTTTTAAAACTATTAAATTATTAAAATATTTATGTAAATATTTCGACAAACAAACAATTTCTTGCATTATAAAATTTTAACTACTTAGGTATATTAGTTTGATAAAAAATTTTCAATATTCAAGATCGAATTCATACAGTATAATATTATGACGTTAAATATAAAATTTAATAATGTTGGATATCCGATATAATGTCAATCACCGATTTGTATATTGCCATATTGGGTGATCGAATGGTTCGATGAAAAACGCTTCGTTACTCTTCTATAATTCCCTCGTTACGGTGCAAGTTTTTTCCTTGCATTTTTTCAGAAATCAATTTCCTCCTCTTGTAGTACATTATACTTTCACACACATATTATGCATATGTGTACAAGTAGGTTATATATATATATATATACACGTGTATAATATAGTCGTACGTGCTTCTCGCGTATGCATAACCATTTGAAATTTAATGAAAGATTAACGACCCGCACTTGCATTTCTCACGATATTGGCATTCATACACAATACACCCCTTTAAATTGATCACACCCCAAAAGTCTGTGACCTGTGTAGATATGTAGATTCGGAGGTGGTGCGTATATAGGTATAATATAATGTCATTATGATATAATATAAACTCCCAATATCGGTGGTCAACAAATAATAATAATTACATTATTTTTTTTTTTTTTTTGTACACGTTTATGTTTTGTTACTGCGTGTTTAAAATCACTATTCGTTGCGGGGTGAAGAGAGCGAAAAACGACGTGAATGGGAAAGACGACAAGATATATGCGAGATTGTAGGACACTAGGAAATCACGATGTATTTCTCCCTATGCGTATCATCACTACCACTACCTTCACTGTCGTCTAAACATTTATTCTTTGAACATAATATAACAGGGCTCTTGCTCAAGTTTTTACGCGTCTAAATTCGACCATGACGTATCAAAAAGAATTACATATAAATATATGCACACATGTATATATTTATTTTATATATTTATACACAGTGCACGGGTAAACAGAAGTATTGTAGTGGAAGCAGAGGCGAATAAATAAAAAATAAAATAATAATAAAAGAAGAAAAAACCTCGAGGAAACCCCTTGTTTCGACGGTCTTTATTTTCCACGGCCGGAGCCCAGTCGACCGGAATAATACAACTTTCCAGGCCGTATAAATTCTCGGCGTGCTCTCGACATCTGACGTATTGAGGAACAGTTTTCCCTTGAGTACGCGAATCTATTATATATATATGTATAGAATAATATGTATATACTGTATATAATATATGCATATAGACCTGTGCTAGTGTTGGCGAGAGGAGAAAAAAATGGAGAATTTTTTTCTTGTGACACGAGTTCAGACGATGCAAAGTCGCGTCTTTCGAGCGTTTTTATATCATATTATATTGTGTGTATTAGGTGTATATTGAAGTTTGACGATATTTTATTTATTTTTCTCCTTGTCGCATCTGTTACGAGCCAGGATAATATTTGTTAAGGTTTAGTCATGTGTATTTAATTTGTATTCTTATCTACATTCAAATATAATCCTATTGTACGATCTTTAAACCCTGACTTGTATTCATTTTCCATCTTACGACAATTTAATGAATTATTTTTTTCGTCGTGTTAAACAAATCATTTTTTATTACATTCACTAATTGGTATTCGCATTTGTACATAAATACACTAACCAACAAAATAAAATTTTTCTTTAATAGAAAATTTACAATCTGTGTTTATTATAAAATAAAATAATAAACTAGATATTTAAAACCCTCATATCTATAATTTTACAATGTCCGATTTCAAACGTATCTACCCACCAACCCTACTTATGCATACCATGTTTATTTTTTGGTATTTTTGTTTTATTCTTTATTACTTGATTCAATGAAATTACGATTATGATAGATATTTATATATATATATAATAAATTAATTTTTTTGGGATTAATGGTTTTTATTATTTACATTTATCATTTATGTATACGCTATATATTCTTTAATTTCTTTTTTTTATTATTTGTCTACACACTACTACTCATTTAAATAAATCATTATAATCGTAAAATTTAACGTATTTTATTACTTATTAGTTATTAATAATCATAAATATAATAAATAAATTTTAAATATACATACATTTTGTAACGTTTGAATAATTTAATTTTAAAATATATATTTTACTTACCTAAATTTATTGTTAAAACATCAATCGCAAATTCAATCATTTGATTAATTAAAAACCGTATACTATACCTGTAGTTTTCGATGAATTGTCAATTATTTATAGAAACCAAATAATTACAATAATTATTATCCCAATACATATGCAGCCATAATAATATGTATCATAAATTTACGGAATATATTATTCTCCAGAAGAATCTTTATAGAAAATTGAGCGTTGTGTTTACCAAATAATCATTTAAAACATCTAAGAACTCGAACTAAGAAACCCCATAGGTATTGCGTGACTTAATTAATAGGCACACATTAAATTTGTCTTATAATAATTTATTTTAATTAGTGAGTTACACATCAAAGTTTATAGACCAGAAGAGTTTCAATCTTGTAAGCTATATTATTTTTTCCTTGAAATCTAGGTATATCTTGTATATAAATGTATAAACATTCCTAATATAACGTTATTATTTTAATTTCGCCCTCTATTAATTCTGTTATTGTATGACGTTAAATATGAGCGGACCTTTGCGAAATTCATCAATAATTCTCTGTCATTCAGACTTATTCTGATAGATGAGCATATTGGATAGGTATATTTTATATGACGTACCATCAAAATTATTATTACTTACCTTATTCACAAAAGATAGTTTTGCGTGAAACACTTTAAAATACGCGACAGCTGAAGTTTAATTCCATTAAAATCTCAGATTAATGTCGAGCTCCTGTTTTTCTTCTTCTGTCATTTTTTCTTCTACAATATCAACAGGAAATACAACGGAAAAGGATGAATTCAAATAAAGCTCATTATGTACGTTATCGATTTGTATACGTTTTGTCCGTTAACAGTATGATGGTAACGGCGGCGGTGGCTTTGCTAACGATGTCTCCTCAGCTGAGATTCGCTCGTTAAAGGATTACCTATATACAAATATATTATATACGTACTGAATTTTTTCTATAAAACATTTGTAAATAATAAATATATATTGTAATTTAGACCGTTATGGAAGATATGAGTTCATTATAAATGAACAAATATTTTCGAATTTAAATCAGATTCGAACGGTGGACTGATTTTCTATCGTGCATGCTACAATTTATATAGAAACTATAAAAACAAACATACATATATATTATACAAAATCGTTTTGATAATTTTATTTTTATTAGAGTTTATATTTTAGATTTTAAGCGAAGCGTTAAATATATTGATTACAATGATGTGTCTTTTTTTCTATGTCTGTAGACATTTTTTCTAATTGAATAATAATACTCCGATTTTCACGAACAGCATATATGTTTCCGGTAAGAAAGTATATGAAGTTGATACTTTATTTAGGTTATTTTTCAATTTCTCAAATTTGACTTTATGCGAAATGAAAATCGACCAAAAAATAACAAAAATACAGCATTTTCACGATAACATAATTCCGGCAATATTGAACTTGAAATATAAAAAATCTATTAGATGTTCACATATAGGTACTATACTTGTATATAAATAATAAAAATTTAGGGCGGTTACATTATTTTTTGAGATGATATAAAACTTTGGATATTTCTTAAAATTCTCATTTTAATGTTTGATAAAATATGCGATTTTGGGTTTTATGGTCTAAAAATTTTATTGGATTATATTCATATATTATTATGTTATCAAAATATTAGAAAAATCTCAAGTCTTAATTATTTGTATATGTGTTTAAAATTTAAATTTTAGTAAAATCGATATTTACCTATAGTATTTATTTGTGGATTCTCATTATAATTTCTCATTATTTTACAATAATGTTAAATTAAATAGACAAACAAATTTGAAACTTTTATTGAAGCTCAAATACATATTGCTTAACTCAGTTCCAAATTGTTGTGAATATTACACAATTACTATTTTCTTTATTTTTTTTCTGTTTAAACTTTTAAAGTATAAAAAGAAGAGCTGATTCTGGTGTAAAAAATATAGTATTGAATTTTGATTAAAATTTGAATGAAATGATAAATTATTACTTTTGATAAACGATTCTGAGTGAAGTACTGCCAGATTTAGGTATTTAATTGACTCATTTAGGGGTTAAATAATAAATTATTTATATTGGATGTAGAGACTGTATGAATGTAAAAATTGTAATCAATACCACATATATTATCTGATGAACATTGCTCAAAATCATTTTCTTGAATGTAATAATTTATATTTTTATTCAAAGTTTAATCAAAATTCAACATTATTCTCTTTACACCTGTATCCCTTCACAGCAGTTTCAGCTATTTTTTTTCTTTGGGCCAAATCAATAAGTATGCTATTTTTCTTGTTCTTTAAAATTTACCTATCTGACAACAGTTCTTATTGATCTTCAAAAAATATAAATCATAAGATTTTGTTATCTATATTTTACATAAATTCAAACAAAACGACCACAGCTGATTCTGTGTCCTGTTCATAAAATATTCTGTGTGTAACGTAAGATGTTTAAATTTGAACCTTATCACTATTCAGTAATAGTAGGTGTACTGCGTATACTGTACTTAGTTTAAGTGTAAATATAGTAAGTATAGGTTATAGGTATATAATATAATTGTGTTCATACTGTATAACAATGGAATGTGCAAAGTATTTTAAACGTCAAACATTTAAAGTCCTGTGAAGTAATTTTGGTTTCTGTGCGTCATTACACGTTGTACAAAGTGCGGAAGTCAGAACTACGGAACTATTCAACTACGTATTTTCGAACAACCATCATAAGTATACCATAAGTTTGACGGTCATATTATAAGAGCAACAACAACGTGCGTATTGTCGATTGTAACGTGCAGCACTGTAAAACCGAAGAAAAAATACAAAAATACACCATGTCATCATCGGTTAAAGTTTTGAACGTAGTGTCTTCGTCATAACGAGAACCACCTCCGCCGCCGCCATCGCCGCATACGTTGAGGTTTTTATGTGTACGCGCGTCTCTGGAAAACTTTTGCGAAATCGTTTTACGACGTTCCGCTTCTGTTTAGTACTTTTAACGAAACTAGCGGCAGAGGGTAAAACGCACGTCAAATTAACCTTTCCACCCGGGAACTCTTGCGGCATAAATATATATATTTTTTTATATATATATGGTGTGTAGTGTGTGTGTATACGTATACACGTTTTTGACATACAAAATCCAATTTAATATTATGTAATATATATATAATATATATATAATTTTTTTCTGTCGCCCTATCATTATATGTATACCTATATATATATATATTATTGTCCAGTGGTTGACAATATGTGTGAGCGGGGAAAAGTATTTCGTTATAAACGAACAGCATAGTGAAACGGTATCTGTTCAATGAAAAAATAATAAATAAAAAAAAGTTTAGATGATTGTACAACAATAGGAAGATGGTCGAAAAGGACAGTTTTCAATTTTATATTTACAATGGGGATCGTTTTTCGCGCCGCGGGCCACTTTTGAACTATCATCGCTATACTGGTGCTATTCTCCTTGTGTGAGCTCAACGGTCCCATAGATTAAGAAACGACAGTGGACAGAAGGGAAAAGAACTTTAGCCCGAAATTCCTTAACGTCGAATTTCTCCGGAGCTCTTTTGTGCGCGCTAAGTGGAGTGGTTGATGTTTCGTCGTCGTTTAAGACGATTGGAAAATTTGTCAGCTCTTTTTCATCCATACCATTGCGATCCTGCAGCCGGTGACGCCGCCTTGTTCGCGTGGTCAATTATTTCCGGTTGGGTCTACGGAAATGTTCGGAGGTCCGTTATTATTACCCGAATTTTGTTCAGCCGATTAGTTTTACTATTATATCTCCCCGGACGTATATTATACGGCCTCGTAAACTGGCCATTCGACAGATTGTACGCAGACATTTTTCCAGTGAAATAATGACTTACAAATTCCTATTTTTATATTATTTATATTATCCTTATGTTGATGTATATAATAACTATACACACGATATTCTCAGAAATTGGGAACGTTGTGAAGAATCATAGGTAAACATTCCTTAACTCTTTTGTCATTTTTTTTCATTTATGCTGTGATTTAATCATATATTACGATCTTCTTCTATATTATTTTTGAATGCATCCATTTTTCGTTTTCTTATAGAATATTTTTTTGCACTCGCATTTTGCAACTTTTTATCAACGTCAATATTCTTATTCAACATCATTTATATTGCGATTACCAACAAGTTTTAGGTTTATTCTTATTATTTTTCTTGAAAATATTTTAATTTAATTTTTAATTTTCATACCTATTTACTTTGATATTATATTACGTGTAATTATTATATTAAAATATCTATAAATATATAAGTACTATATTTATATATATTTTATAAATTTTTTATGTACTTTATGACAAAACTATTTACTCGTAGTTAAGAAATTATTTTATTTGTTTACAATAAATTGTCATACATCTATCGAAATGTGTAATTTGTTTCCTCGCGAATAATTCACATAATATGATGATTGTACTAAAAACGTAAAATCACCATAAGATAAATTAAGAATGAAAAATTAAATTAAAATATTGAAAACAGCATTTATCCTATTTATATAGTAATAGGTATGTATGTTTATATGTTTAACAAACGAATGTTTTCTATTAAAACAATAGTTGAAATTATATACTTATAATACACCGTTACCCGCCGAACTGTGTAAACACAATACTTATCGTCGCTGGTCATTTTTCATAGTTTTTTTTTTCACATATTTGAATCGTTTTAACAGTCTGAACATGCATCTGAAATGAATACTCTCTTGTAATATCAGTATAGACTATAGATAACATAAATTATACGGACAGCGATGTAATTAAAATTAAAATAGGTACGCTAGAAATTTTTATTATTTTAGATTACACGTGTTAACGCATTAATCGTGTCAAATTTACAGATGTTCGTCAAAATGTGTATGTGCTCGTGCATATATTTATAATACGAGTATATCATATTGTTTATTGTAAAAATTATGATTTACGTCGATTTTTACCACGCGATTTTATCGCGGTCGTCGGTACCTCTCATGAATTCGATCACGCACCATTCTATGTAATTCATTATTTCTTCGTTTGCTCTTAGACTGCGCATAAACATCACGCTGCGTTACATGAATAGGCCACCTGCAAAAAGCTCTTTCCCTCGCGTTCTATAGAAGTAGTAGTTATATATTATATAGTTCTAAAGCATTCTCAGAGAAAGATAGAGAGAGAAAGTGAGAGAGACTGATGGGCTATCGCCGCCGTCAACATTATGTGTGTTTATATGTGCCTACGGGCCAACGTAAGAAATTCGATTAAATCCCTTTCCCCCTCGTTAAACCGTCCGTTCTTCGCTGAACTCGAACGTTTCACATTTTAGGATCTCTGCGCTCGGTCCTTCATCGCCCTGCTATTATATATCCCGGTCCTATGTCGTCAGGCGCTCTATAACCCGCCACTCGATGACGTCGTTGTACGATGGGGATGAATTCGGCGTCAGGGGGAACATCCCTAATTGTGTTTGACATAATTAATGTGCGCGCGACAGGTACGCAAACAAAACCATTCTACCTCCGGGTCCAAATCGTGTGTGAGTATTATATACATATAGCAGCTATATACTCTTATGTGTCGTACTATATGGGACCTACGAATAATAATTGAATACGAAAACATTTCCGTATAGAGAAACCAAACACTAGTGGTTGAACGTCGAAAATACATAACATTATCGTTTGCAAATCAACCAGCTAAATGAGCCATAGATAACGTGAATGTACTCGTATATATATGACATTAATGACATATTAACTTATTAACAACACGAGGATACGTTTTTTTGTATAATAGATAAACCGTGTTCTCGATTCGCAGCAATAGACCTTATAAATTATTGTATACTATAAACAAATTGTGTCTTTAAATACTAAATTGGTATTCCGTATTATCGTGTAAAAAGTCCTGTCCATTATTTTATCGTAGATCACGAGTAAATGAAATCGAACAGCGAACCGGAACATAATCGTTAAACAAATATTGTCATATTCTCGTTGCCAAGAATAAAAAAAAATAAATAAACGTATTTATTTTGGTTGAAGTACTATTTAAAAGTTAAAAAGTAGCTGACTATCTGTTTTGATGTAATTTAATATTCCGTTTGTTTTATTTATTTTAATTTTAAATGCAGGACGAGACTGAAAACACATACACTATCGTGTTTTGTAACTTTCTTAAATTATTTCTTTGTCTCAATATATTGATCATTTTGAACAAAAATTATCCAATTACAATACTTCATTTTAATATCTATTGTAGTACGGTTCTATTCTGGAATATGTTATCTGCTTTCATATTTAATCTATGTTTTATCATATATTATATGAATTGCGTGGGTGTTGTTGGTATATTATTATTTATTATTAATATAATATTACATTACTACATCGTGCGTATAACGATGTTATAATAAATGGTATGTAATATTTTCGTTAAATCAGTTTAATATATATAATTATTAATTTATAATATTACATATATTTCGATTCATTATACAAAGTTATAGTGAATCCAGAATAAGGGGTTATAGTAATATAGTCAAAATGTAGTTGCTGAGTTATTAAAATTTTGTCAAACAGTTAGTACACATTATACTCTTTGACTTTTGGCCAAAACTTAGGTTAAACACGGGTTAAGAGTACGAATTTCTCATACACGCAATCGTTTCATTAAAATGTCGGTGAATAGTGTGCCTACATATTTGAGAAACATCATTATTTATAGTTGGCTGACGTAGATGGTTTACATTCTTATAATCCATAAATGTATAAAGAAAAGACAACATCATCAAGTGTTTTTTATATTTTATATAATATAAAATTTATTAACAGTATCAAATTAAGTATTGGAAAACGGCAATTATTAAAATTATAGTTTTATTTCTTATCAAACATAACATAATTCTTTATCAGATGATTTGTATAGAATTATAATCTACTATCTACTATATACTTTCCAAGAACTTAAATTTAGCAATAATTTTTTTTTTGTGGGTCACGTATATTTTACGAATTTATATGAAAAGGTTAACATTAAAATGCAATTTTTACTTGTATAAAAGTTAAATATTTGACAGTGTCTGAATTTTTCTATTAATTAGATATACGAGGTTAGGTTATTAGGTATATACGAGCTACATTGACTGATTTTTGGTAAATGGTAATTATACATAATTTTCATGATTTAGCGATCAACATTAATATTTTTCCCCATTGACATTGTATATAGTTTCTAATTGCCTATTAAAAAATTAAAATGAAATAAGATGTATTTTTTTATTTTCGTTATAATATAATTATGAATTATATAGTGTTCACTATAATGAAATGTACATTTTAATATAATTTAATTATTACATTAATAATTACTATTTAAATTTTAATTCACTTCTATAGTAATAAATTTTTAAATTGCAGCAAGACAAAAGTATTTTTTTACCTACCCGTACAATATAAATTAATGTCCTCCATTTTTGGTCATTATATAGGTATACATCGCCCGAGAAAATTGTATAATTTTGTTATACATCTCCCGTGTAGAGGGCTTAATTCGCATTCTTTGGGCATTTTAATACACTGTCAAATTTTACACCATGATAATAATAACATATGATATAATATGTATAGCAGTATATACGTAATCCTGGTGTTATCGCAACGAAAAATTGAGGACTTGACGGGTTCATATTATTATGAAAAATACTAGGACCGAAAACATTTAAATTATACCCAGGTACCCTCTTTTGAATTATTTTATTTTTTTAATATTTACACTCCCAATAATGAGGTTAAGTTGCGTTTTACCACACTCCTATTATTTTATTCGCGCACGGTAAAACCACACGCGTTTCTTTACAATTGTTTTTTTTTTCATTTCGCGCCTCACCGCACGCAACAACGGACCCCCGCTCCCTTAACCACCCACCACCGACCGGATAATACATATACGCGCGCGCGAATAACCCCCTCCTCCCCTCCGTTCCCCCGTCATCAACAGGTATACGTCGTCGGTGGTTACCATCGATCGTCGTTTGGCAACAGTTTGTCGATTGTTGCTTTTTCTTCGATTCCAACTCGTGTCGGCGACTGCCGGCAGGGGTAAGCCGGTAACGGCGACAATAACTGTCTGGCGCTGGTATTTGTTTGCGAATAAATATCGCAAAATAGTAGAAAAATTGAATCGTCGATCGAATGTTTAATGATGGTTTTCATTATATAGCTTTCAACAAGTAGGCTCAAGGCTTTAGAAAACTATCGCGCATTTCGATACGCACAATTAGATTTAAAAAATTCCTCGATTTTCCGTTGGGTCAATCCGCTAATAACATCATATTATGTGTAAATTATTACGCTATATAAGACCGGTATAATATTAGTGGGATCCAAAATTCGTTAAAAGAAAAATAATTCAAAACTCACAAACAATCCCTGTATTGTCATTTTTGTAACACTACGCGATTCTCCTAATATCCACAGTTCATTTCGTTTACCAGCGCTCTTTTATCCTCTTCGTGTTTTTTTGATTTCTCTTTTTGTTTTATTTATTTATGCATTTATATTAATATTATAGCGATGATATAATATAGTTTTTTGCAGAAAATGCAATACGTAGGTATATTTATTTATCCGTTTTCGTTTGTGTATTAAACACCTGACTCGAAAGTTTCCAAGTTGTTTTTATATACTGACGGGGATTTTTCACGCTAATCCATATATTTATATTTTCACTTAAACAAAAGTTGTTCGCGCAAATAAAGTATATCGTGCCATGTGAATAAATATTAAATGTTTCCGTTTTTTCTCTTTAGTTTCGCGAGCTTTTGAGTGAATTTCTCAATGGTTAAATTAAATTACAAACATTACCCACCATGCGTTCTTATGTGATGTAGCTATATTGTATACGTATACGATATATTTATGTTTTCGGAAAATATTACACGAGGAATATTCTCGTGGGTTTGTGTGTATGATCAAAGAAACTGTTCTCCTCTTTTAAAAATATTATAAAAACGATATTTTCACGTGCGTTATAGATACACGCGTATTACGAGTATATTGTAACGCGCCGTCTATTATATATACGTTTTATATAATATTTATACTCTTACCAATTTATTACCGTATACCTTTTACCTGGTATATTGTATTAAGTTTAATTTAGTTTGGTTGAAAATAATATATCCATGAATATCAAACGTGTTCGTGTCACCCTTTATAACAATTTCCTATATAACGTTATAATATATATATATATAATATATAGTATACTCTGCTTGTTTGAAAAATTGCATGTTTAAAATAAAATATAATATACAGTTTACAGCTGTGCATAAAGCAAAAAGTATATTATGATAAGAAAAGTTTCGTTCGTTTGTGTTTTTAATAACTACGGAAATACTCGGTTTGTAATATCATCGTACGATGAGATAGGGGAATGCTCCGCCAATGATACCATAATTCGCGGGGGAGTTTCGTCACGGAGAGGACATCCGGCTTTATTAGTAAACGCACCACCTATACCTAGGATGAGTATAACCGGTGTTAGAGTATTCTTAGTTTCCAAATACCCTCTTGCCGGTGTTCGCCGTCGGAATACGTAAACGGTCATTTGTATCGGACACATTTCCATCCCGCACTATTTTCTCTTATCCACACCGTGACGTATATAACGTGCGGGTCACGATCTGCACATCAGTCCGTCGTCAGTCACGTAGTAAACGCGTGAAACTTTCTTTCGATCCACCTGTGTGTGGACCGCGTGTTCGCGCAGAAAACTTTTGCCCGAGTGATTAAACCGCGCGCCTGGCGACCGACACTCGCCGCGACAATTATTACCCGGTCGCGCGGCCGTCCAGACACTTGGATGATTCCATTTTAGGATCACCTATACTTTGCCGATTAACGTGTCCCGTCTATCCACTCGTCTCATCCCGATTCACAAGCAATATATGTCACGGTTTATATGCCGGATATATTATAATATTTATTACAATAAAGTTATAATGTGGGACGCGGGTATCATATAATATTGCCTTCCTAGAACGACAACTGACAAAAACTATATTTTAGAAAATTATATTTCTTCGTATTCCTATATATTACGATGAATTTTGCGTCTCCATTTGGGTGAAATTGCGATAAAAACCACTGAAAATGTCTTAGTGTAAGTGGTTTTAACGTCTCGTACCGACCAAGTTATTTATTATCCTTTATACATATATATATATATTATATATACTATTACAGTAAAAATAATAGCACGATCTTTCAAGAACAATTTCATTTTGGGAAATGAAAAACAACACACAATTCTCCACAAATGGATTTTTAGAAATATTGTTAGTCATTCCAGGATGGCACAGTATTGTACACCCGCCAATTATGTCTATGTAATTAAAAAAAAATATGAAATTTAAACATTCAATTTCTAAAAATCCGATAAATAATAATTTAACAAAATAAAATAAGTATCTTTTAGTCGTATATTGTATATAAATTATAGATGATTACAGCAGGAGGAGATATACTGAAATTTAAATAATAAAACCCGACATAGTAATTAACGTGATTTTTTTTATTTTGTTATCAAATATTGCAGTATACTCGTATTTATTTAACATAATAACTACGTGTGTATTCCTAGTATATATTTATATTATACCTAATCTATATAATATATTTTTTCAATAAATATATAATAGCCTAAATCCAATCTTCTTTATTATTATTTTTTTTTTTTTAATATAACATCGTTATATGCTCACGCGGGGATTTTTTGTTCGTATACTCTCCATGGGATTTGACGTGATGCGGCGAACACCTCTGTAAATATATACCTATATATTTATATATAATATCTCACACTGCTGAATCAATTTTCTTCGGGGATAAGTCTGCCCCAAATATAGGAAACACGGTCCTTATATACACCTAACCCGTACACGAGTTGATGCGAAACGATGCCGCTTGTGTGTGCGTGTGTACACACGCGGTTGCTAAGACGAAGAACTGCAGTGCGCGCGGGATACGGATTTGTTAACAAATTGGAATTGGATTTTACTCCTCGTTCACCTCGGCGGGTCGCCTTACAACATATAATATATTTACTCCTCATAATATTATATACCTAGATGCAAGTATATATATATATATATATACGACACATTATATACAGCCACTATATAACCAGGAGCGGCGGGATGAGACTTGCTGTTGTATTAAGAGAGAATAAAATGGAAATAAATTCCGAAATTACCTTTTGGGAAATACGCGGTAAAATAGTCGTGACGATTCATTTAATTCGCTACTTACACTTACTTATATTTACTTACATTTATATAACATATGCCGGAAATACAGAAGTTATCCCTTGTGCAATACTGTGCTGTGCTTTCTGCGTTTATATAATATGGCTGGTATCGACAATTCTTGAGGCCTTTATCGTATATAGCGCGAAGGTACGGGGGTAGTATCCTTTTATTTATATTTTGTTGTTTCTATACTTAACTAGCTGTAGTGGGCACTTTATGTCGTTGTTAAATCCCATAAAACTCTTTCTCTCGAAAAAGCTGCTGAAAACTTTGCGACAGCGTGAAGAAAACTTCTGTTCCATTAAGCTTATCCGTCGCATGCAATGACGTGCGGGGATGGATTAATATACGTAATGCCGGGTCGGGTTTCCCTCGTGTTTTCGTGGCTCGTCAAAAACCACGCGCTTTCTTTTCTAACTTCATCTCACTCTCTCAGTAATATTTTGATTTAAAATTTAAATTTAAATAAATATTTCTTGCATTACATAATAAAGCGTAAAAACAATCAATATTCCATTTGTGAATTATATTATATAAATGTTATGTATCTTATAAAGTTATAACATATACTCGAAGATAAAATTATATTACAAAAATAATAAAATTATTGTTTTTCTCACTATTTTAATGTATTATTCTAATCACCCTATGTAATTGTTTGAATTAGGTATTAACATAATATTATGGTTATACATACTTGAGTTAATGTTTTATACAGTTTTTAATAATTCGAAATTAACAGTCACGGCCAATAGCATGACAATGTAACATTTTATCTTTAAAAACGTATTTTAAATTTAACGAAATAAATTACCCAGAAATCCTCTTTGGTTCCAGTTCATGGATAATATACTCTAATATTATATAATATGTAGATAAATTTTATACAAGTGTAGACTTTAGTGGTGAATACTCAAGTGGTCTTAGACAGATACACGAAAAACCAACTTAAACTAATTGTGATGACGCGTAATATACTCGTAATTATACTAATTGGATTTGTTGCTATATTAAAAACAAAATAATATAAATAACTGTTTGAATAAAAACTTACTGTGCAATGAAAATATAGTAATGCTTCAGTGGATTGAAGACAATGGGAGATGGGTTAATAACATTTATACGTATTATCATCTCATATCCGTTTAAAAACAAAATAATATAATATGGGAAAAAAAGTTTTTGATCACAATTTAGACAATGAATTTCAAAACCTATACACATTATAAACGTAAGTATTTTACATTATTCGATTATATTCAAATAAATAAAACTTAATTAATTTCGTAGACGTAAACTTTTATATTTTATGTATTAAATTCGATAACGATGATTCTATAATACAGTATGTATGAACGACTGGGTAGGCTACATACTTATATATATTTAATATATCAAAGCATTATTGTGAATTGCGTGCGTTACTCGTCATACGTCATATCCATAATATGTTTAAATCAATTTTCTGGTCTGTTTTCTCCAATCGAATTTTTAACACATTTATGCAATAGGGGGAAATATCAATATAGAGTAACAATAGTTGTTTGATGTGTATAGTTCGATGGTGGTGGGGGTGAAGAATAAAAGAAGAAAGGAAAGGGTAATAAAACAAACTTTCGACTTTGGGTTGTGTAGGGAACCGCGAGTGTTGAGTGAAATGATAAACGATCCGGCTTTTGTAGCGAATTTTTCCGGCTGCTAAGACTTTCGTTCCGTGAAAGAGAGTAATGTGATGGAGGAATGTGTATGAGATGTGGCGGGGCGGAGTTGTCCAAAAAGTTTTGTCACCTTTTGTCAAAATACCGTACTTACGGACAATAGAGGTCGAAGGTACATACAAATCTGAATAGAAAACAGAAAGGATGCCTTGGTGACGACTATTTATCAAAAAAAAAGTTGGTGGTTTATACATTGTATGAAACGTATTAAATCGATATGTTTTTTAAGCTCCTATTTCTCGCATTCATCTTGTAAAATATATATATATATATATAATATATATACGTACACAACGTTATATATAGCTATTGTATAAGGAAAAAACGATAGTAATAATAAAACAGTTTCAAATGTGAAAACCGTGTGATCGGAACTATAATGGTGAAAAACCTCCTTTTCATAAAAGCAGGTACCTGTTGTTTGTACCAATAGAAAGTACACTCTAGGGAGGAATATTTTCCCTAATAACTTTGGGGGTGAACGCTGCGTTTTGGTGAACGATGAAGTGGAGGGAGGAGAGGCAGCAACGAGATGAATAACGTCGCTCCCTTTTTATTATGTTCTGATAAAAAATAATAATAAAAGTTTGTTTATTTATTTATTTATTTTACTTTTTTGGTATACGACGATGATGGAAAACTGTAAAGCAATTTTTTCAGTTTACGATCATGAACCGTAGATGGTAGTAGTGATTGGTGACGGGGGGGGGGGGACGGTGAAAGGATTTTATTTTACCACAACGTCACGATGCTTTTAGCGCGTTAAACAAACATGATCCGAAGATGGGGTATTCCGATTAATATAATATGTCATCGATATTATGTGGAACGTGGCCATATATATATAAATAAATAAAACACAACTTTATAAACAAATAAATGATATGAAAAAAAAACTTTAAACTTTCGATTTACTTGTACAATTGTACATTGCATGTATTCATTTTCGTATTATTACCCCATGTACTCGTATATAATATAATACTGTGTTTAATAATGTACATCACAATGATTTTACGAGATTTTCAAATGTTATATATATATATATAAATTTATTTGTGTATAAATAAAAGCTTGAATCCATTGGAAAACGTTGGAAAATTGAAGAGAAAATATATAAGAATATAATCAAAACGCTATTATTCTATGTAAGAAAGAAACGACCTTTTTGCACACACTCTATTCAATTTGTATCAAAAATATTATTTATCTAAGATATCGAGTTTTTCAAACGGAAAGAAAAATATAATTGCCTTGAATCCATTATGAATCCGTACAAAATGAATGTTGTGTTTTGTATGTGGTAAAATTTATTTTTGTATAATATTTACAAATGCTTTTTTTTGTAACTTCCAAATAATTTCTAAGTTTTTATTTTATTTATTTGCGGAATAAAATCGACCATTTTTGATTATAAAACGTAAAACAATTATATGAATCCATCGACTAGAATTTAACAAGCTAATTTAGCGCTGTATTTCTCGATGTTATTCTCCAAAATACGAGAAATATATATATACACTATATAGTATTATTTAGAGTATATTTTACTTACTACCAATCGCTTTATGGTCACCGACGACGATGTAATTTAATAACATCGGTCTCGCCACAATATTGTCCGTTTGCTCCGGTACAAAATCTATCAAACGAATATCCCCTCCCTCCTTCTGACACTTCTATTTCTATATCTCGTCCTGTTTGTATGTGCGTGTGTCCCTTTCTGTCTCTTCTACTGTCAACCAACGCTCACTCTTGTCTAATAAACCAAGTTGACCGGAAAATGGGCTCGGTACATAATAATATATACAATGGATCTTGTAGTTTATTTATACTATATATTATATAACATTATACGAGTAAACACCCTAATTGTATATGTGTATGTGCGAGTTTGATACCGTTTCTTTGAGTAATTATTGTGAAATTACGCTTGCTTTATATAGTAATAAATTATATTAAAATACCCGCGGATTATTGGCCATAAACAAAAAGGCAAATATTATTCGCATCGAATTAATACTGCGCGTCTTATACGGTGAAAATCTATATTTAGAACTTATATTTGTATTTATTTTTTATTTTTATTATTTTCTTCTAGTCCCGTCGTCATCGCTTTCGCCATCTTTATATTATATATACTCTATTATAATACACATTGCGCTTGGATTTACACTACAGATTCCCGCTTTCGGTTTAAACTTTTTTAATTACGTTATTAAAATAAAATCGTCCCGTTTTATTACGTGTGTACACTGCACGCGTTTACCATGTTTAAAACATGCATAATTATAATATAACATACTAATCAACTAGCGAGCACACCAATGTATTATTATAATGTTATACAGAGCTTATGGAAAACAATACGTCTAAGTATATAATAAACATTTATGTTTCAGGCATTTTTAGAGATGGCAGACGAGACTTCAGCATCAGCTATGGTCACATATTTCACAACATGTACAGCTCAACTGAGAGGCCGTGCCGTGTTCATACAGTTTAGCAATCACAAAGAGCTGAAAACCGACCAAACACACAGTAACGCTGTAAGTATTTTGAAAGTAGTTAAAAAACTTTTGTTATTCGAAAATAATAACGTTTCCTAAATTGTGTTTCTTATTCATTTCTAAATTCTAAGTGAAAACAGCACGTTGCACGCAATGAATAAAAACTATAACATTATATTATACACTTGCGTTATACTCGGTTAAATATGGACCCGAGAGAGAGATTTTATTATTTTAAAATTGAAATTCGTTTGGAATATAACGATATTTTAAATTTAACTTCTTATATTCGTCAACATGTATTTTATATTACAAAAATTTTCATACTTCACTACCACAATAAACTGTTTTTATTACTAAATTCTATATATATATATGTATATATAAAAAGAAGAATATTGTACAAAATTATATAGAATAGTAATTTTATAAACCAATTGAATTTTAATTGAATATTTTAATCATATTATTTTATTAAGTTAATTTTATAGTAAACTATGACACACACGGTGCATGAAAACATGGATTAAAATTTAATTTTCCCTTCTATATATTTTTTTTTTCGAAAAGTTTTGTTGTTATAAAGATTAAAAGATTACATTTAATTAGAACTTCTACTTTCAATCACTGTCAGTGTACATTGTATTATCGTCAATATTTACTATTCACGTTATACCTGACAATAATAATATTAATAATAATAATAATAATAATAATAATAATAATAATAATAATAATAATAATAATAATAAT
>JAIUCT010000020.1:640681-651046 GCA_021307375.1 Tetraneura akinire | reverse complement strand
TTATTATTATTATTATTATTATTATTATTATTATTATTATTATTATTATTATTATTATTATTATTATTATTATTATTACTATTATTATTATTATCATTATCATTATAATTATTATTATTGATCGACCGACCGGTGTCTGTGTTCGTAACCAATTAAAATCCAATGTATTTACTCCATATGATGCGAATTAAATTTTTAATAAAAACTTTTGATCTTCTTTTGATGATGATGTTTTAAGCGGTAATAGGAAAGCACTGTACACATTTCTGCAGGATATGGTTTCATGTAACGTAAAGTTGTTTTTTCTCAGTTTCGCAGAAATTCTGATATCCTCAAAAATTAATATAATGTTATACGCTTTTATTATACTTGTTTGATTTATTTTTATATATATGTAAGTATACGTAAATAATACAATAAGGATTGGACTGCGAATTTGAATTTTAATCCCCGTCATCGGTTGGGTAATTCTTCCGAATATTAAATTAATTCGGTTTTTTAATATTATTAAATATAGTGAGAAGGACATTGTTTTAATTGTTCAAACCATCACTATTTCGTCCAATCCCATCTAAATGACTGAAATGAAAACTTTTTGAAATTACGCGGAAAAGTTTTCATAATAAGCAAACAAAAAATCTCCCCAAAATCGTCTCACCAACTTTAAATCGCGAAAATGTCTCTCCCTCTCTTCCTCAATCATTCTTTATTTTGTCATACAATATATACCTATAATGTGCCGAGAATTATACAGATTTTAATTGACTATATTATTGCGGCTTAGCGGGGATCAAAATGCCGGATAGATACAAATTATATAATAATATTTTTATGGCATAATGCGTAATTTATTCATTTCTATATCCATAAGTCGTGTGTGATTTTTTTTAGTTTTCACCCGTATCACGGTTTTATCATTTTTCTAATAAAAATCGTTTTTATTGTTGTGCTATAAACTTTATACTGTACGTCGTACCTATTGAATTAAATTTTAATTTCCATAAGTTCTAGTACACGTCATAAAATATTAATACTCATTATTTTTAACATTATACGACATGTATTGTATACGATGATATATTTACATTATATTGTTTTTGGCATATCGTTTGACTAGGTCCAATCACTGACATCGCTTCCCCTTTACCTACACCCGCCGTCGAATAATTACTACCGTTATTATGTGTTTTAATTCCAATACAATTCACCGTTTAATAGAATACGTCGCGTACACATACTCACAAATAATAATGCGTGCGAACATTTCCAAACTAATTACTTGCCATTAAAATTATTATTATTTCCGTGCAACTACTACTCCGCTGTGACAGGGAAAACATATTTTCATTTCCGTTGAAATTTATTCACATATTAATATTGTAAATTGTATTTCAATCAATATACATTTATAATTTCGCTGGTTCTCGTCGTAAAATAATTGAATCTCTATGTTGCATTCCCTTGTATACACGCAATAACTTTAAATAAAAATGCATACATATTCTTATCTCTATAATATTATATCTCTTAAATCAGAAAAAATTAATTCTAAATGTAATTTATTGTTAATTTAATTGCTGCTGTTTTATTATATTATCATGAGTGGTTTTTTTTAAAAAAAAAAAAAAAAAAGCACACCACTGATAAGAAAAAAAATCATTTTCCAATCATATGTGTGTTGTTAAAGGTATTGTAAATTTTCTTAACAATATATTGAAATTTAAACCAATATTTTAAATTGATTATTAAAAAATAGTACCCATTCAATGAATACCAGTATTATGCTCAATATTATAACGCGTCAATGTTGAATATCTTATAACAAAAAGACCATACGTGTAGTAGGAATATACGCGGCATATATAGGGAGAAATATTGATTGTGTTTCTATCGCGTCTAGCGGGAATAAAAATCAGAAAAATTCTAAAGAAATTCCTTTAAGAAATTTTCAGAATTAGCAATCTTTATTATATATTATGTGCAGCACTGATCGCATCATATAATATCGTTAATATAATAAGCCAATGGAACGTATATTATATGCCCTCGAAGCTATATATATACATACGGGGGGAACTATCGCCATATTTTGATATAACATTAAATAATATATAATATTGTGTACAATAAAGGTGGTATTATAATCGTATATCAAATTAGCAGGAAGTCTCTCCTAGGGTGGAAGTGCGTTTGCTTGAGCGGACGGAAGATGGGGGGAATTGTTGTTGGGAGCTCGTATGTGTGCTTTGGGGGTTTTAGAGATTATCCCCTTATATATGTGTGTGTGTGTGTATATATATAGTATAATATAGATTTGGTATATATAGACTATATATATATATATATATATATATATATGTGTGTGTATAGGTACGTGTGTAGATGAGAGAAATACTCTCTATATATAATACATATTATATTATAACTAGCGATGGTGAATGAGTTAATAAATTTAGCGACGAACACGCTCATCGGGGGTGGAGTGGCCACGGTGTTTTCTTGAAAAACAACGTACTGGGAATAAGCAGGATACGCGCGATAAGGGATGATGGGTATATACCTCTTAACCTCGGCACAAATAGGATTAAGTTTAACTTCTCCCCGTGCATTACCATCCAATGCGCCCGCTATTAACTGGCTCGACGGTTTGGTTACACTCCAGTTATCGCTCTGTATATTATATACTTATATATTATAATAAGTTCGTCCTATAAGTATTATGTACATATATTTGCTTTAGCTCTTATTTTATGCAACTTTTGATACACTCCGTAAGTCAGTTGCCCACACTCGGCCACGCGCAACAGTATACAAATATATAATATTAATACCCAAAGTTTTTAAACTTCTTATCGATCACGTCTCTCGTACATCATATCATACAGGATGATCGAAAATTGTGCTCCAAAAATGGTAAATATATTTCATAACTAAATGCCGTGCTCGTTGTTTTTATTACATGTGTATATATATATATATCATACCCTGTATACTTTGTTTCGTTTCGTTGGATCACCAATTAAATAACGCAAGATCCCTTTTCTTTGCGCTATGGCGTATAATCGCAATACAAATCGTTGTTTCCCCCATTAGGTTTATTATTTCTTCATTAATTTATATTTTTACACAGTCGCGCGCAAGGAAACGCCATTGTCATATAGTAAAAGTTATCAACAAATATATAGACGTATCTGTTATTGTCCCTTTTTTTAAAAAAAAAAATAATTAATATCTTTTAAAGACCACATAAATGAACATACGATTCTATCGCTTTCGTGTATATTTTATTCCAATGCTATATTTAAAAATAAAACATGTTCATTTATAATTCTATTTTATTTTTTATTATATTTTATTCTTATTTTTTATTTACGTATGCAAGCAGACTTGTATACAATGTTTAATGTTTACAATTATTGTTAAAATATTATGCTATAAAGAAAATCGAACAAAATACAGTTAAACAAATATAAAATCAGTCATCATCCGTCATTCTATAATATGCACATTTCAATATATCTTATGAGTATAATATAGAGGGTACCAAACTTTTTCGTACGCTACTTTTCTAAATATCGACCTATACTATATAATATTATAATATAGTAAATTGTATATCGTATATGATTATAAAACGAAATAAATTTACGTAAAACCGAACATTTGCCGCGTACTATTGACCTGTAAATTAACACTAAAGACAACGTTAGTTAGTATAATTATGTCTTTTTGAATTGGAAAAGTTTTTATTAAATTTTGTCGTAAATGTAAATATTATTATGAAGGTATACCTTCATTATTTATTATTTTGCCCGTCGAGATAATTTATACAAATTCTAAATATAGAATATTATTTGAATTTCAATTTAACGCTTCAAGTATATATATTTGTTCAGACTCAGGTTGTGTAACATAAATGTAATTTAAATTATCTTCTGTAGACATAGGATTAGTTTGTTTATGTTCTCAATTTAATTAATTATGTACACGAATGAGTACTCAAGAAAAAATCTTTATTACTTGATACTACCGATTTCTTAATATAACACTTAATTTCAAACGAAATAATAAATAAGTATCTAATAACAAATACAGTGCAACTTCGAGTAGTTGAGTTTTTATTTTAAATTTTGAATGAATTTATTCAAAACAAAAATATTGTACCTATATGAAAATAATATTAGATTTTTCGGGTTCTCAGAAATAGATTATATAAAAAAATATTCTGCGCATAAAAGTACATATATTTTAGGATATGAAAACATTACTAAGGTTATTTTTCTATATATGTATTTTGTTAGATCAACATTTCGTTATACATAAACTTGTTGAACGTTTTTTTCGGGATATTTGCAAGACATATCTCGCGGATTTATTCTGTCACTTTTGGACTTAGGCGACCAAAAGGGATTGATCGTTTCATACCCATTTTATACCGGACGTTTAACTGACAGAATATTTTAGGATACGACAGATTATTTATCCCGATATTTATACATTTGAATACAATATTAATATATAAAAAATATATATATTTGACTACATTATTATACAGTTGTCTTTAATTTTAATTTAATATTTTCGTCCCCGTCAAATCTGTCTTATTTTTTTATTATTACTTATATATATATATATATTATTATTTGAGTAATACTGAGTGTTTTAAATCTATTTTACTCGTAAATCATTGTGAAAACTTTCTTTGTTGACTTACCGCTTACCTCGTCTTTACCATTGCACATTGTTTGTTATTTACTTCTGATTATCCTTCATCATTAGTCATATAAATGATTATTGTAGTAATTATTACATTACGGATATATTATTTTTTACTTTTATTATACTTAAACAGTAAACTGCTTACTTTGTTATTGTTAAAAAAAAATTATAAGCAATTAGATATTGTGTTAATAACAGTTATATTGAACACTAATATAATAATAATTCACTGTACGTGCGGTAAAATATTATCAAAACATTGACTAATACTATATTTTATCACTATGTAAAACATATTTATTAATGAAAATCGTTTGAAATATATAAACTGTTAGGTATTATAATACTATACGCGTGTATAAAGTAAAAAAAAAAAAAAAAAAAAAAAAAAAACAATTTATTATATCTTAAATTATTTCTAGAATGTGATATTAATACAAGTTATTAATTTTAAATTTATAAATATCCATCCTTTCATTAATTTAGATGATTATTTAAATATTGTATGTCACATTCTATTCCCTTTTGGGAAATACTTGTGATTAAGTTATTTAAATTAAGATTTTTATGATGGCATTAGTTATTGAGGTCGAAATTCCCCTTTTCGTTTTCTCTCTCTCACTCTTATACACACACACAAACACACGCCACAATATATTTATATAATATTTCATTGTGTATTGTCCGAAGCTCTTTGTTTATGCACATTGTCAAATTCGATTTACTTTGTTGGAAATCGTTATTATTTCTTTTGGGCCCGTAACTGGGGAGTAGAAAGAAAATAACAAACTTACCGTGTTTTCCCTACCTTCTCGTTGTTAAATAATTTTTTTTTTTTAAAAAAGAAGTCTGAAGGGTAATATCGCATGCACGTGTGGAGTACGCGGAAGAATGAGGCAATGGTGGTGAACAGTGGGTATACATCCAATCAACTGATCCGGAATGCGTAAAACTTCTCATGAATAGTACATCGACGCAGAATCTCTTAGGGTTGGGTTGGTGGTAATCGATAAATCTGATAATTTAATAATTTAGTACCGTCGCCGTCCGATTTGCTCGCGATGGTGTAAGTGGAAAGAAGGTAAACGGAGAGGAGATTTGTTGTTCCCCATGTTGTTGCTATATACAACGTACGTATATTGTGGGTGAGAGGTGAAGAAATTGAAAACTGTAATATCTTTAACTCCGGTTAATAATTGTTTATTTTTTAAACGTGTAAATTATTTACCTTTTATAGATACGAATATATATTATGTTTAATTATGTTTATTCAGCATTATTTAAACATTTTAATTACACAGCATCATCCTGTATATTGTAAAAGATTGAAATTGAATTGCTATAGTTTACAGGAAACATTACAAAGAATTTTACTAGAACAGTATTAGCATATATAGTAGTATACATTTATTTTATTCAGGGATGGTAAATTGTGCAAAGACACATATCTGTTATAAATTAATTAAGAAATAATAAAATATTTTAAATTGATTTCATTACAATCTCAATTTTAAACATTTTTTTCTGGCAAGTAATAATTTATTTATATATATGAAATTCGTAAAATACTTTCCCTATACCATTATATTATAGTAAAGTAATATTATATATGTATTGTATACCATTTAAAGTGGTCAAATGACATTACCGAATAAATTCAATCTACTAACGAATGATATTGTTTAACTTTTAAAATGATTGTAAACTAACACAATACGTTTTTGAAGCGACTAAAAGCAACGGATGAAACTTATCAATGAAAACAAATGCTTGACTGAATTCTCGATACGTTTACCCGAATGCGATTACATTTTACATAATATACTGGAATTTACTTCCATTTCAAATATTTTAGTGTTCTTATATAAGTACAACAAATACTAAATAAACCCGTAAACACCGCTCCCGTGCTTATATATATATTAAATATTATATATGTATATACATAAATCTTTAACACATATACCCAATACCTAATGATTACATACATGATTGCACATACCTAATGATTTTGTATATAAATCGCAATTATACTAATTTTTCTTTTTAATTTAATATAAAATTATAAATCCACTTTACAACGTATTACATTAAAATAAAATGAAATAATAATAATTCGAAAACATATTTACAGATACATAATTTATCTATATTTAGAACTTTCTTTCATAAATCAATTAAATTATAAGTTGCATAATAATTTCTACTAAAATATTGAGTACATGAATTATTATGAGATGAAATTTGTCTATATAATATATGTCTCCATCCAGTTAGGTTTGGTTAGACAATGACTTTAAACATGAAAAAACAAAGGTTAGACAATGACCACAATGTTTCTCGCGAAGATGTTATAATACAAGTAAAAAGAGATCATATACCTACTTACGTGCCAGGCGATTATAATAATCATCATCGAATCGGTTATAATAATATTTGCAATTGAATTTTCCTCGTGGAATCCCAAAACTTCAGTTGCGTATGTGTGGTATATCTCGTCCGAGTTATCAAACATTGACGGATCCACAACTTCCCGGACCAGATTACGTTTGCGTACATCGTAAATAGGGTTGATATGAATACGAAACGAAATAACGCAAAACATGGCTATAGATTTATATTAGGGTTATATAATATATTTATAAATGCGCGCACGCGTTCTCTGCGCCGTGTAGTAGCTAGTTATAGCTATAACGGAAATGACCTTCTCTTCCGCCATATCGCATCGAAATATAATTCACCTCTATTACCTCTGGCATAACATGATATTATAAATAATATTCTACTCCACGAGATAGATAGATATATAATATATTATATATCGTCAACGGTTTATGGATCGAGAATTCGATGAGGACTCGCCGAGTAGAAGCCAGAAGAGCGATATTACTCGTATATTCGAGAGTTGCGCTGTCTTTCGCGAAACGGGATACGATGGTACAATAATTTATGCGTATCCGCAATATTTGTCGCGCGCGTGTAATATTTTTAAATAGGAGGTATACATTATCGTATAAATAATATAATACGTGAAAAGTTAAGTTTGACACATCTATGCCATACATGTAAGCACTCGTTTGCGACGCGCACAATGACGGTTAATCATTTTTTACTTTGGGAATCGCGGAATGACGAGGTATGTGAAACACGGCTGGGCGGCGGCGACGGCGGTATTAACGCAAAAATTCGTGGGCCGTATAAAACGAATATTAATTAAAACCGGATTCGGTATTTTGAAAACGAGCTCGGGGAGGACTGTATATACCGCCGACAAAAGAGACGGTTCTACATATATATATAATATATATACGTCACACACCTCCGGCGTAGTTTATACAAAATACGTATATATAATAATAATAATAATAATAATAATATATATGTGGTGTACGGACCGTTGTGTTCGGAAAACGACCATTAATCCGCCGCCGCTCATGCAATGCTCGCGTTTCCCACAAGGCGTTATTAATATTCATTTAGTGTCAAGATTTCACTCGCATCGCCTCCGCGCCGCCGCCGCCGCTGCCAATGGTTTTCCCGCCCCTTCGTGTCGCCGCACACCACCACCGAAAAACCGTATATTATAAAACATCGTCAGTCATTAACCCCTCCCCTCGTACGGTCTCGCGTACAATATTATATACCTATATAGACCATTATTGTATTTATTATTATTATTCTATCGTAATAATTTAAGTATTGAAAATTTTAAAATACGTATTTATATTATTATTATAGATTTTATTCTCTCTCTCTCTCTCTCTCTCTCTCTCTCTCTCTCTCACTCTCTTTCTCGTATTGTATATATTTTCGATATTGTACCCAGGCAATTTGTTTTAAACCATTAGTGTTTTTACGCTCCGTGGGTACGAAACGTTACGGTGGCAACGAACGAGCAACGAAACTCGACGTTTTAAAAATATATATATAATATATATTACACCCCACCGAACGGTACATCGTACAAAAGTACCTCGCGTATATATTACAGCTCCGATATAATGATCGGGTCCGAGATGGCCGTCGTTTATCTTGCAGACGTTAAAAAATTTCCGCTACCGCACGATTATTTCTTCCTCGGACGGGGCCTCGCGCCGTATACGTAATATAAATATCGAAACGCCGCAATAAAACGCCCGCACCGTATAGACTTTCCACGCGCGTTCGTCCGGTATTTTTTTTTTTTTTATCAATTTTCATTTTAATAGCACGTTTCGCTGCTTGCTACAGGTACATATTATCATATCATGTTGGATCGTCGTTTTATGTGTAATATCAAAATACACATATAACCATATTATATTATGAACCACCTAACCTAACCCGTGATGAATGTAGTTGATGGAAAGTGGTAGAGGAACTGAGAAGACATTATAAATTATTATTTTATTCGTATTTTATTGGTTTTCGCCAGTAACGAATCTTAAATAATTTTGTTAAAAATAGAAAATAAATAAATAACGTATCTATGAAAAAAAAAAGTTCAAATATACGTACGAGCAAAAATCATATATTTGGTAGTTTGGTACTAATATTATATTGTATAAATTTCTTAACGAAAATGTTATTTTCGCGTGTTTAAAATATCGTACACGCGTGTAGTAATAACGATACGTCGATCTCGCCGAACAAGATTCCACTGTGTAAACTATAAAGTCTTGTAATTATAATAATATTATACGCTGCACGTCATGTTAATTGCTCACGCGTTATATTATAGAATAGAACTCTCCGGATCGCCAAATTATAACAACAAGTTTCCCTCGCCGCCGCGGGCATTTTAAACGAATAATCGAATGAGCGGGGAAATTTAATAAAAAAAAAATAATAATAAAAAGACAACAGCGTACACAATATTGTGTATACGATGTTATTGTTATATCGGAAAATACGTATCTTATATTATCATAACGATAATGGAAACACTAAACATTCGGTTTAAATTATAAATTATTATTATTATTATTATTATTATTATTATTATTATTATATTGAACAAAATTATATAGTGTGCAGGGTGTAATTTTCGCGAATTTATAATATCGTGTGTGTCGTCCGTATGTTTTCAGTAGGTACGTAAAATACTACAGCTATTTATTTATTTATTTATATATAATATTATAATGCACGAGTGTTATAAATTATATCCGGTGCGGTAATGTTTACTCAAAAGACGACTGTCGGGTAGGTACGTACGGTTTTGAAGAATTTAATTTTCAAGTCCATCGTTATTATATTTCCACGACTTTTACTTTTAAGATGATTGTGTTGACACATGTTGTGCGTTCCCGCCGCCAACCGTCACGTCGAAAAAAAAACACTCTTCTCCACCGGTTAAGGGTAAAACATATAATATATATATATATATAATATTTTGTACATGTGCGATTGCACGCAAGCATATATACACAGCATACAAAACACTTGGCTTCTGCCTGCGCTAACCGTTACCACAGGTAGGGTTGAACAAAGTTTTATGGTAAATGCGCGTGAGTAAATATTTAATCATTAAATTGCATTAAATATAATGATAAAAAAAAAAAAAGTCGATACGTTTACTATCCTAACGCGAGCATTTTATTATTATTATTATTATTATTATTATTATTATTATTATTATTATTATTATTATTATTATTATTATTA
>JAIUCT010000020.1:629286-640671 GCA_021307375.1 Tetraneura akinire | reverse complement strand
TATTATTATTATTATTATTATTATTATTATTATTATTATTATTATTACCCGCAACTAAAAAACCGTATATGCAAATTTTTTTACCCTACAGATAATTAAGAAAAACGTAATTTTATTGAAATGACAGTCTTCTATATACATAATATATAAGTATAGATGCTATTTTCCCTTGAATATTTAATTAAATTAATTGTTTATATATATATATAAAGTCTGAAGTATATAATATGTACTTCAGACTTATCTTTGTAATAATTGCATATTACGTATATATGCATATAGAATGATGAAAATTTTATGTTACAAAAATTTCTTCATTTTGATAAGCACTAGATACTAGAAAGAGAAACATAATTTAAATTATTATAAATCCTATGTATTCTAAAAACTATTTGTATATAGGTTTAATATTTGGAAACGCACTATTTTATTCATCTGTTAAATTGTTTAACATGAAATTAATGATAAGATTATTATACGCATAATGTTTGCATTTTATATTTATTAATTGAGTATTTTGTAGAAATTAAAAACACATTTTTTCGTTTGACGTTTATAGTACTCTGCTCATAATATTATCTTCTTTCCAAGACCTAATAAAAATAAAAATATTTTAGGGACTCGTTAATAAGTTTTAAAATAACAAATTGGATTAAAGTAATACTCTTGTTTTTTTTTTTTTAGATGAATATATTTTATTATAATTTAAGTAAATATAACGTCTGTGAAATTGAAAAGTTTTTTCATAAAAACATTTTGTAATAGAATTTAAAAAAGTTCGTCATTTTGATTGGAAACGAAAAACGTAGCGCTTGTGCATACACACAGGACACAGGTATAGAAATATTATATTATTAATGCGAATTTTTCGGAAATAAATTGAAACTCAAATAAAAATCAAATTAAAAAGTAACACAAAGCATCTGTAATTAAAACAGATTTAGTTATGTTATATTATTTATATTATTACATTATATATGTAATTCAATATAATGAGTTTAGCGAAAATGGCCATGTTATTTTTTTTAGTACCTATACGAAATAAAATGTAAAAATATAAAATAACGACTCTAGTCTGTAGAAATAAAAATGGGTAAAAAAACTTTTAATAATCATTTTATGGTATATCGAAAAAGATGGAAAAAAACCAATTAAACGTTTTGCAAATTGGCTCCATAAATCATGTGGTTTATACCGCAAAGTCTGAACAATATATTTATATATAATACCTATGCCTCCGCCACGTTCTATACAAACACACACATACCGCTCGTTGTCGTCGCATTCCCTTATGGGACTTGATATCTTCCCGTCGCACAAAAGTAGTCATCACGTTAACCAATCGCGCAGTCGCTTTGTGTCATCGAGCAATCTTCATATTTCAATAAAAAAAAAAAATATATATATATATATATATAAATGACGACGACGTCGTGTGTCGTTTGAGAGAGATGAACGAGCGAATGAACACAAACCAGAAACCGCGTGCACGCAAAGTACATCAGCATATTGAATTTCGTAATCCATATTATTAATATTATTTTTATACTCGCGAAAGTGATATAAGTGACATTATTTTATATATATGTATATCCTGTAATGTACTTACGTGTCGTTGAAACGATCAATTGTCGGATATAAATCAACCATAATCCGCATGAAATTTATAATAGCGTTAAATCATTATAATATTATATTAATTATAGTAGTAAAGTAGACTATCAGTACTATCACATACGATATACTTCATATTCAATGAGATAACGTGTTATTATTTAACCGGAAACTTATTCTGAACGAAAAATAAGTCCAATCAGACCTCTCGTCTACTTTTAGATCCATGAATTAAATATAATATAATATTAATATAATAATTAATATAATATATACTTACCTATATCTTAGTTCATGACTTATTAGCATCATATTATAACGTTTATTATTTTATTTTATGTTTGTTTTTACTTTTTTTAAAAACAATCTGTCAATTTTGTACCTACAATAACATGTATAATATAATAAAATATTAAATATAATCTAATACACGTTGTTGCGTTTTATATTTATACGTAAAATAATTATTACCTAGTGGATATACCTTCGGCTATATCATTATTCGTTAAAATCAAATTATAAAGCAATATTATATAATATAAATAATTTTATATAATATTATAATTTTATAATATTATAAAAAATATTTTTTTATAATTTTAAAAGCATTTTAATTCGAAGCAATGTCAACATCCTTGGATATAATTTTTTTTATGTTTACTTTACAAATAAGAATATTTTATAATATTATACTATAAATATTATAATGTTTTCATAAATCCGTTATAAATTATAACGTAAAATATTGTTATTATACCTGTATTGTGTGTAATGTGTAAACGACGACATCGTGTCTCCTCCCATTACATGTATTATGATGCTCGTCATGACGTATTTATTCGCTATATTAATAATATTATAATAATGCCTACACATCAAATATAATATTAGGAAAAAGCTTTCTGCAAGGGACTAAACAATATCACATTTATATCGACCATCACAACGTTCGAGTTAAGCGCACATTTGCCGCGATTCAAACTTTTTGAGCACGTATCCTACCTTCGGTTGTATACGCTATGCCGCGTTATACAAACATGTGTATATAAATGTAATTACTTTTTCTTTCCAATTCGTAAGAATTGCACGAAATCCATTGAATATTATATAATATTTATAACGATTCATTATACAATAGTATTATTATTATTATACTCTGCCATTATCGCAGATTAAATAAACTCAGATATAACCACACGACCGCAAATATATAGCACACACCGCATAATTTTAAAATTCGAACATACTTACATCGTGCAGGAAAAAACCCCTTTTTCTTTTTTTATTTATTACAATAGAATTTGTATAAACAATTGGATTTAAGGCTATTATTGCTATATAACGTAATTTTACAGTTCGTTTTGTGACTTCTGGTCGATGGCTCATTTTTATTATTTTGTTAATTGCGTGTCGTTGCTGTGTGGTCACTTTTTGATCGAAAATTATCTAATAATTAATTATTATTCGTTTTCCCTGCGATACACGCCTTCGGCTTTCACTCAGCCAGTGATATTAATATAAGATAGTTTATGACATGTAAATCAAAAATCAAAAGGATGTGAGTGCACTCAATATAATTTATTAATATATCTGTATTATAATAATATTATAAGTTGCTATCCCCATCAATAAAATAATAAATCGTACATATATCATCATACATCGCACATGTATACATGATGATGTAGAAAAAATAAAACTCTTAGCAATAATGTCTGTGTAGTCCCTATAATATCAGCAGTATTGTACAAAGTAAACGTAGTTTCGTCTACGTGGGTAAGAACGTACAAAAAGCTGATCAAAATTTCGCATCAAAAAAATACTAACCAAGGAATTTCATATTATGCTCTCTAAACAGCGTGTTATCTCCGTTAGTTTTGTAACGTAATAATAATATTCCCATCGTATATTATATATATTATATTTTTTCACCCTTATTCGTAATAGTGCACGTATCGTTTGATCCACGTCCTGCAGGATACGAAACGCAAGCCCCGTCGTGTGTTTACTTCTTACCTCATCATTTATGTTTACGATATACCCCCGAGATCGTGGTTTTTAGCGGAAAAAATCTCACGTCTGTACCCTGCTCTTACCACTACACCTCGACGATCGGTCGAGTTGGTTGGCCCAGACGTCAGTGGCGTGTCCGGGTATTAACCACGCGCGCTATAATGGATTAGTTTACAATATACCGCGTTAACCTCGGAGGAACCGCACGGCAAAGGCAACCGGAAGTCCGGAGTCAACGGACGGGTGACGTGGGTGGGGGCGGACGATGGTACAGTGGTGGCAAAACAGTCTCGGGGGAGACCATCGGCAAGGCGAACTGTTTTCGGGGGAGTAATTGATGAATGAAAGTTGGCAGATTAAAACTTTGCGCGCGGAAGCGATCGGCATTCAGGGACCGTAAAGCGTAATTAGATTTGCAAAAATAAAACCAAAAGAAAACACAATAAATAAGGTTTAACGGAAATCTATTGCAGAGTCGTATTATGTGTATTTGCGCGCACGCACAACATATAATATGTCTCCGCAGAACATAATAATATGTTTGTGTTTGTAGTTTAATCTTTGGCTGCGCCGCCTAGGGAATATAATATTATTGTATGTACGCACACGCACACGCACGACAACGAATACCATATACCGTATATATTGTATATTAATATATACCGTGGTAATGGTCGTACCTCGTATACAACACACGTGCGATATAAATCTAACCGATTCGTAAAAAAAAAAAATTAATTTCACCGAATTCGTCTAGGATCGAAATGGCGAATGCTCCTCTCATATACAACAGATATAATTATATAATAATATATATTATAGGGAATAGCTCTAAAACAAATGCCACTCGCGTGTTACCCGTGTTGGTCGGTAATTGATATATTATGTTGTATAGACACCCTCCGGAATCTCTATACATATATAGGAGAATACACAGGCCATTAGGTATATAATATTATATTATGTATAGGTAGCTTATATTATACCTGTATACCTTAAGTATGTTTCCGGATATGTTCTCATAATTTTCAATCAACCACACGTGTATCGATTTATTCTGAACCGCACGTTATGCGAACCTTATATTATTATGATTTTATTTTTCTCCTTATAAGGTATACAACTATTATGTTATGTTATTATATTATGTAGGTACTTCGCAAAATAATTTCGCAAACGTCGTATAATATAGTTGTATGCATAAAATATATTTACCTGCGTGTAGTCGCAATTTATAAAATGGCCAGGGATTGAACGATTTTCATGCCGACCGTTTTTCTAACGCGAATATATTACTAACAATTTATATATTATACGTACGAAAATAAAAATAAAAAATGAATTTTTAATATTTTTATTAAGTATAATAATAAAAAAAAATTAATTTTGTATCATTTAATACTGGGTGTTGCATATTATTATACATATAATAGGTATAACTGTATTTCCACTACGCGCGGTTTAATTTAATTTTCCACGAGAACAAAAAAAAAAAACAAACGCGCACTCTTATTCATTACGAGCAAAACGTCATTAATCTTTAATGCGTTTAAAATACGTTTGGAGCAGATAAATTCATTTATATGTGTGTATTTGATATTACACGTGGAACGATTTCTGGGCTAGGTACATAAGCTCGTAAACGAATCCTCCTCTCTCGCCTTATATTTTCATACTGCAGCGTGTATATATGTAAACACGCGTATTAAAGGAAATGGTTTTTGGAAGTCTCGCAACATAATGCATAATGTAGTCTGGCTAATTTTAAGGTCTTCGTCGCGCACTATATACTAACACATGAAATATGTACACAGACTGCATATATATATAGGTACATGTATGATTTAACAAACCATATTTTATTCATTAAACACGATGAGCAATTCCGAACGCGTGTCTTCACATCATAATGTACCTATATATAATAAATACATTTATATATATATATATTTTATATAAACATAACCTCTCTTCGTTGGGCCGGCGTAAATAATTTGTCCGCCGAGAGGATGGAGAGTGGTTAGATGTCAGGTCGGCAATTTCGCCGTCGCCCACCTATTTATATTATAATACTAATTCCTATACAGCGTGCGTGTGTGTTGGTATAATAATTATTATACGTGTTTAAAATGTTCACGGTGAACAGATAGTGGTTAGTTTTAGTGTGACCTTAGAAATTTTCCTCGCGCGCACCCGAATTTTAGTGTAAATGCGTGAATTCGAAATAATATCTACAGAAGCCCAAAAGTTGTTTCGACAACACACGAATTCGTTTTATTTTTCACCTCCATTGCGCGAATTTTTATAGCTCGAAAATTAAACAATGAAAAATTATATACAACACGTGAAACTCACAAATATAATATGTATAATGATCGTGATATCTCTTTTTTTCTGAAGATAAATTGGCGAAATTATTTGTTTTCAAACATTCTGTATAAAACCGCGTACTCGTAAAATATAATTTCAATTGCAATCCGGGTTAAAACTACGCCGAATAACTAATTTTAGGGAATCATATAATTAATTAATCAAAATTTAATTAATTTATACGTATTTTAAACAAGTATATGTAGATATGTTATTATTATTTCAATTCAGATATAACAAAATATTAAGAAATGACAAACGCGTATGCGTATTCACTATTTATTCATTTACATTGTTCACTATACGAATAGTAATTTGATTAGGCGTCCATTTTTTTTCAATCTTTGATAATTTTCATTTTCTTAAATAAATGCAAATTATTAATTTTTTTGAAAAAAGTATAATTAATAATCTATATACACTATAATTTTACGGAATAAAAATTAATTTTATAAAATTATCTTGGCTGTAAATGTATGAATAAAAGTTAGGTTTTATGTAGATGAGTCTGAATCTGGATTATTAGTTATTACCATATTGTTAGTTTTTATCCTCCGTTTTTAAATGAAAACTTTTTCCGTGTATTTATAGAACAGTCAATTGATTATTTTCTGTAAATAAAAATAGAATCAATAGGCTATTATTAACCAAAATATTTTTTTCGTATTAGCACAGTTAGTTTTTATATTCTAAACGAAGTGAAAAGATTGTATTGGTTTTACCATGATGTGTATTTTTTCTTTTTTTCGTACATACTTTTTCTACTAGAAATAATGCTCGGATTTTCACAAATAGCATGTTTCCGGTAGAATAGTGGATATAGTTGGTATTTTATTCAAGTCGTTTTTCGAATTTCTCAAAATTGAACCTATACAATAGGAAGAACTACCAAAAAATAACGAAAATAAGGTATTTTTCACGAAAAAATTTTGATAAAGTATATTTCAATATTTTACGTTAACTCAAGCAATATTGAACTTAAGAGACTTGAAAATTTTATTAAAGGTTCACATAGATACATTATACACGGGATAAAATATTGAAATGGTTATATTAATAATTTAAGAAAATATAGAATTTTAAATGTTTCCAAAGTTCTCGTTTTTACCTCTTTAATGTTTGATAAAATTGGCAATTTTGAGTTTTAAAGTTTAAAAATGTAATTGTAATTTCCTCACATATTGCTTGATGTGTTACCAAAATATTAGAATAATCTCAAGTCTCAATTTTGTTTATAGCTGTTTAAAGTTGACGTTTTTAGTGTAACCGAAAATCGAAGAATCCATATAAAAATTCCTTTTTTTATTTCTCAACCTTTTTATAATATAATAATATTAATAAAAAGACAAAAATAAATTGTATATGTAGCTGTTTAAAGTATAAAAAGAATAACTGATACTGCTGTGGAAGGGATACGAAACAACGATTTTTAGCGAAGTTCTGTCAAATATAAGCATTTATATTGAACTTATAGACTTTAAAATTTAATGGGTGTTCATATAATATGTACTTAATAAATGTGATAAAATTTTGAAACATTGAAATCTACACGTAAATTTAAATGAGTATCTATATGCATTTAAATATTTAATAAAAAAAATATAAAATTTTTAATCATTACCTACATCTGACTGTGCTTTTTTCAGAATCGTTTTTTCGAATGCCATGATTTATCCATACATTCAAATTTTAATCAAAATTCTACATTATGCTCTTTACACCTATATCCCTTCCACAACAGTATCAGTTCTTTTTTTTTTTTAGGTCAAATATAATTAATATTCATATGAAGAAATTGAAAATCAAAAATGCTACGCACCATATCAATCATTTTACTTTATTTACACTATTCAAAATATAAACGCTGAAGTATATTATTAACTATATATACTATATACACACAAATTATATTTATCTTAAAAAAATATATATTAAATAAGTTTTCATAAAAGTATTAGATACTATAAAAACGTATCAAAATAATGTCAGCATTACATTAAAAATTATACAAATTTATAATATATATATATCAAAATGTTGGAAACAATATAGTTTACAAATATCTTCAAGTTTTGACTTTCGAAGAAGTTTGTTTCGCTTTGTAAAAGGTTCGATCTAATTGTTTTGTCAGTTACGATATCTAATTTAAAACAGACGGCTATATATTTATTTAAATTATATTATTGTTGTAAAAGAAAAAATACAATAATAATAATAATAATATAAAGAGGATTACTTCGAATTTATATACTATATGATAAACCAATTTAACTGATGTAAATATTATACGTTTTGGTTACTGTATTTAAAATTGAACATTTATAATATAATGTGATTAATCCGTTAAAAATCGTGTTATTATTAAAACGAAGGATATTTTATTTTTCCAGATATTTTCACGTTACGGCAAAGTGCTGAAAATCGTCACTTTCACAAAAAACAGTGAGTATACACACACACATGTATATATTTGTACCTACTAGACACAATATATTGTCTACTATTATAGTATCCTAAAATAAAAAATCCAATATATTATAATACTTTTCTAATCTTGAACTTTTTAGAATTAAAATTCAAAATTCCCATCTTTTCCTTTTACAATGTATTCCTCGAGACGTTATCCCTGTCCTCTGAGCTTATAATAATAATAATATGTTTAAACGCTCTCGACGATTTATGTGTTATATGTCTTTAGTGTTGCGCGTCCACGGTTTGTGTGTCTCTTACATGCGAATATATTCGATGGACGAACGAATTGTTTTCTCTGTGTAATTTGCGTGTACGATTTTATAATACCATGCTGGAAAATATGAAGAAAGACAGTGCGAGAGAGATGAAGGAGAAAACTACAAATGTCTTTTCCCTATCGTTTACACTTGTCCTGTATAATACCAAAGGAGACACATTTATCTCGTGCCAGCGATCTATCATCACCGTCGTCGTCGTTTCACGGCGTATGTGTGCCGCCTTTGAGAGAATAATCCTTTTCTCTGGAAAACAATACACCGCGGTTCCGTCGTATCAAGAAGTTTGTGCCCGGACTCGAACGATTAATCATATCTTCATTTTGTGTTCTCTCGCCCCCCTCCCACTGGTGCATTAGTTGTCGTCACGCATTAATTAACGCTGTGCGCTATATACATGGGTACGCGCTATTACCCTGCGAGGGCCACCGCCACCCCACGGCTGGAGCTTTTCTTTTCGGGAAAATATAAACGAAAAACGCCATTTTTTTTCTTGTATTTATTTTTATTTTTTTACTTCCTTTTTTCATGCGAAAAACTAAAAAGAAAGTGTGTGTAAAACGGGGGAAAAAAAATTAAATAAACAAACAAAAAGAAACCGTTTAGTACTTTTGCTGCGCGAACTTTGTCGCGCGGACCACAAAACAATGGCACGTATCCTTTATAGGTATTAATGGTATTATATAGGTATAATAATATAATTCGCGGTAACTTTTCAATTAAATTCCCACGCGTTTAATCATAATAAATAACGTTAGGTTTGTAAACACTTGTGTAAACTTGTGTGTATACAGAGAGATGACACGAAATTCGTGTTGTACAAAAACGATATTGGAAATAGCTCGCTTTCGACGTTCCATCCATCCCAGTTCCTCTCCGATCTCTAAATCTCTGCATAAAGTTTATGCCATAAACCAATCTGGGATCTGGCCTAACCGCGTATACTTGTAAACACCTTCGTTCGTTTGTTCGCAGATTCTTTTCAAGTGCTGATCCAGTATCCGGACGTGGTAACCGCACAATCCGCCAAACTGGTAAGTGGTCGACAATATTAATGATTACAATAATAATATATATTTGTATTATGTGACTACGCGTCGTCGTGTATAGTTTTTTTATGAACTATTATATAATATTTATTATGTGTGTGTGTAAAAGAAAACAAACATAATAACATATAACATATTATATACCGATACTTTTTTTTGTCAAATAATTAAAAATTAAAAAAAAAAAAACCTCTTATGTCTGACACGTATACAGTCATTGGACGGACAAAATCTGTTCCATACCGGCCATTTGTTTGACCTGTCACATTTGAATAACGTAAGTTTTCAGGACCGCATGCGTATAATATATTATTATATTATAATATATATGAATAAAAAACCACCTTATTTATTTTTATTATATACCACCTTGTGTGTGTGTATATTATTGTTGTTGTTGTTTAAATGCGTGTGCGTTTTGTTTTTACTCTTTTTCTACCCTTAGACCACCGTACGTACCCTTTCCGTCGTTATAAGTTGTGTGTGTGTGTGTGCGCTATATACTTTTAATATAAATATGACGTAATCAGCCGTGTCTGTACAGGGTGAGCAGAATATTATGTAGTTTGCATTTTCGTAACGTTAATTCTGCGGATATCACCCTGTGTATAATAATATAATAATAAACCGCCGTGTTTATTATAAATTATAATAATAATAGTCCCTTATTATTGTTCCGTTGTCCGTTTTCTGCCGTATAAATAATTACCGCGTTTTATTTCATTTTCGAGTGCCGCTTATAATATGAGCAGCAATCGTTGATTAAACGCATTGTTTTCGTTATTAATAATATATTACGTATTATTTAGCTTTTTTTTCCCCCTCGTCGTTCCATAAAATATAATTAAATTGGCTTTAAAAATAAAATACTCTCTGATTTATTAGCTGGTCGACGTACCGTCATCGTTTCAGCGCGTAATGTAATCGTATTGTAATATAATTCGTAATTTTTTTTTATATTCACTCGCCCGTTCGATTTAATTAATTAAATTATTTTTTTGAATATTCTATTATTGTTACAAATCACAATTGATATGGAATCGAAACCTAACCTAACTTTATACACCGACGCCAGTTCAGAAGTCAGAAGTATAATATTATAAAAATATAGTATGGACATTGCGAATATAATACCCGTATTATCGAATTATTATTATTATTTGTTTATTTATTTAAAAATTAAATAATTGTAATGTTAATTTATAATATGTTTCGAACGTGTTACAGTCGTTGGACGGGCAAAACATTTACACTTCGTGTTGCAAATTGCGTATCGAATACTCGAAACTGTCCAGTCTGAACGTCAAGTACAACAACGACAAGTCGCGCGACTACACCAACCCGTCGCTACCCAACGGCGACAACACGGTGATGGAAACGCTGGCCGCCCTCGGCGTGGACTCCGTGACCGGCAATCAGCTGCTGCCGCACCAGCTCAGCCTGCTGTTGTCCGGCGTGCCGAACGCCGCCGCCGGAATTCCCCAGGCCCGCAGACAACTGACCGCCAACGCTGACCACAGCCGGCTCGCCGGTACAGGATTTTAAATTATTATTATTATTATTATTATTATTATTATTATTATTATTATTAT
>JAIUCT010000020.1:617216-628426 GCA_021307375.1 Tetraneura akinire | reverse complement strand
TTATTATTATTATTATTATTATTATTATTATTATTATTATTATTATTGTTATACAAATTCGAATACTGGCGCGCGAATAGTTGGAATTTTTTCAATATCGTCTTCCTCTCCTTTGGAATTTTCCAACGAGAGAGTGATTGTTGTTATACTCGCATGTATATACGCTTCGGAATTTGCCGTGATATTCCCCGTGGCCCTTCACTAGAGGAAAAAAAAAAACATTTTTCTCGCCCGTTCAAAATATACACACGTTTTTGCGATCTATACCCGTTTAGGTTAGGTTAGTAATAATAAGGTCCGCCGTGTAATATACGAGGGTGGAATGTTGCGGACGATAAAAAAAAAAAATTTATAATAATAATATATTATAAACGCATGTTAATAATAAAAAATAAAATAATCTCTGGAAAATACCTATACGTCCTATACGCATAATATCATACGAGTATAAATGTTTGTCGCATAATATTATAATATGAAAAGTATTAAAAATAAGGAACGCGATGCCAACAATATAATATTATCCAAAAATCCACTGAACGAAATCGAGAAACCGTTTTTTTTTAAATCGAACGTTTTATATGCGGATGGACGTATATTATCATTATTCATTATTATAATAACATGAAGGATTTTAATAATAATTTCTTCTTCGTCGTGCTGTTTGTTTTTCGTATAATATGCTAAACGATATAATTATGATATATTTGAGAGTTGGATGACGAAAAAGGTTTAATCGTTTTTTTTTATTATTATTATTATTATTATTAATATAACGTTTAGACTCGCCCAACGGTCGGATTATAAAATATATTTTTATCTATATACCATTATGATGCCCCCAATGTTTTTGTAACGCGAATTTGGCCGATCGCTACCCGACGAGAGAGAGGATTTCATCGTGGTGTGTATCGATTATCTCCGTTCGTGTTTATATTCCAGCATCTCGTCGTGTCCGGACCTAAATAATCTCGATTTGTTATTTTATCACCTTCCCGACGCTATCAATCCTTGTCTGTTCGACCCTCCCCAGATACTATCCGCGTATCTCGTCCGTCGGTCCGATTTCTTTTGTCGGTCTCGAAAAAAAAATCCAAAATTCGTCTATACAATACATATATGTATATACACACATATAATATAATATGTATACTACCAGGTAGGTTAGGTAGACGGTATAAATAAAATAATACTCGTATATTATGATACTAAACGTGAATATAACTTTTTTTTCGTTCGAAAATATTATTATATGTGGCTATATGTATCGTACGCGCGTATGAATTTTGAGGGTGAAATTATTTTTATTTTAATCACGGTATATTATTTTAATATTATATATCATATTATGACGTTTATTGCCAACAAAGTTAATTAATATTATCCACTTGAAATCGAACATTCTCCCCCACACAAAGCGTTGAATAAATTAAACAGATAAACAGACAAAAAAAAAAAAAAAAAAAAAAAACACACACTAAACGTAATAATGTCATCGTGATGTGCACAGACAAGCCGTCGTGGTGGCGATAATAATTTTATCAAAAGGGTAATGAAAAATATCTGGCAATTACAAATTATTGTAAATTTATCGAGTTACTATCGTCGTAAGTTTACCGGTCGGACGACTATTTCAAAATTAAAATCTTAAACAATTTTATTCAAATTTTTCACAAAAATTTCGGTAACAAAAAAAAAAATTTGGCACCGAAACTCTGATAAAATTATGTTTGTGGGTTGTGGCATAATAAATTGAAGACTTTAATTCCTCCTTTCTACGCACATATTATAAATATATAACGTGTGAACGATTTTCTCACGGTCGGGCCCAGAATCGCAGCAATATTATACAGGGCGATCGTAATTCGTGATTATTTTTATACTAATCATGTTTTTTTTTCGTATTTTCTACAGGTAGTCCAGGCATGTTGACTCCATCGTTTAACGCCGTTCACGGGCTAGCGTCTCCGTTGGCCACGTCTTTCGGCAACTCTCCCGTGACGAGCATGCCTCTCGGATTCACGCTGCCCGGCAGTTCTTTGGCAGCCGGCACGCTTAGACTCCCCGGACAGATGACCGGTCAGACGTGCGTTTTGTTGGTCAGCAATCTAAACGAAGAGGTGAAACGACGTTTCTTTTTAAAACTAAACCCTCCTCCTCCTCGAGTTTATGCTCTTTAAATGTCGTATGATTAGGCAATTAAAAAAAAAAAATAATGTTTACTCCCGCCTTCCCTTTTTCTCCCTCCCCCACCAATTTAGAATTCTTCAAAATCTTCAAAGTGATGTAATAATGTATTATTATTAGGTACCATAATAATTATACATATGTATAGTATAGGGATGGCTAAACTTGATTTGGCAATAATGATCTATACTAAGAATATTTTTTCTACATAAATAGCCTTTTATAAGTAAGAAAAATTTTTTTTTATTATTTATGATTTATTTAATTTTATCGGCAATAATTGTAATTCATCTAATAAACGTATAGAAATATAAAGGAGAATCGATTATGAAATTAATGTTGTTTGGCCATCCCTGATATAGGTATATCAGCAGAAAACTATTACCTATTGTTATTGTTGTTTGTACCTATAATTGTTATGATATGAATCCGAACTTTTATCCATCCCCCAACCACCCTTGTGTAAATTTAATTTTTAATTTTATTATTATTAATTTTAATTTTGTATGACTGATAATCAAATAATTCTGTTTTTCTGTTGTTTTTGGCTTTCCCTAACGGTGATGCTACTACTACTACTACTACCTACTACTACTACTACTGCTGCTACTCAAACAAAAAAAAATCTGTCTCTGTCTAACTATGCCACCACGGATACACCTTTTAACTTTTTCTACGATCAAAAAATACAAAATTAAAAACTTATCGCTTCGTAGATGGTCACACCAGACGCTATTTTCACTTTGTTTGGTAGGTGCATTTATACTTAACTTATACTGTTATATTTATTTTCATTTTTATATATTAAACATAATTGTTTTTACCTTGTTAAATAAAAATAAACTATCTTCAAGGCAGATGGAAGTATCATGTTTATGTCTACTTTATAATTAATTATAAATTAATCTTATTTTATTTGTTACTTCCAACTGCCTATTTTTTTTCCTTTTAATATATATATATATATATACATATACATATTCATAATAATTTTATGATATTAAATTATGTATATTTATACTTTAATTGATTTTTGTTTTTAGTATACATAGTACATAATAGTTCTATTATATTACATATGTCTTCTTTTTATAACCGACAATGCATGGTACCCTTTAACAGACAAATATTATTTTATTTTTATAATTATTATTTATTTTTAACTTTACATCTTAATTCTACAACATTTCATATTCTACTCCCTTTTAACATTATTTATGTGCTATTTGATATCTAGGTGTATACGGAGACGTATTGCGTGTGAAAATTCTATACAATAAAAAAGATGGAGCTTTGGTGCAAATGGCTGAACCACATCAAGCACATTTGGGTAAATAAATTATAATTTTACCTTTATATGTATCTATTATCATATATGAAATACTAAAAAAGAAAATTCTATCCTCCACTAGCTATGCTTCATTTAGATAAAGTACGATTGTATGGAAAATACATACGGGTGATGCAGTCCAAGTATCAGACTGTTCAATTACCCAAAGAAGGACAACCAGACTCTGGATTGACCAAAGATTACACCTCATCGCCTTTACACCGATTCAAGAAACCCGGTTCCAAGAACTACCAAAATATTTATCCACCATCATCCACACTACATTTATCGAATATACCGTAAATAATTTTAACAACATACTGTGGAAATATCTACAGAAAATGTATACTAATTTTTCTTTTTTTAGGACAACATTATCTGAAGATTTCTTGAAGACTGCATTTGAAAACAACAGTTTCACCGTCAAAGACTTCAAATTTTTCCCGTTAGTATTTATTATTCTATAATTTAATGATACACCGTTAAAACAGTATACCATTTTTTACTTGAATAACTTTATTTCAGTAAAGACCGCAAGATGGCACTCATCCAAATGGAATCCTTGGAGGAAGCCGTTGCCGCACTTATTGTAAGTTTATTTCATATTAATTTTTCTTTACCCAAATATTAACAGAAATTTTGTTTTATTTTGATTTACTTATTATCTATGTAGAAGATGCACAATTTTCGGCTCAGTGAACAAAATCACTTGCGTGTATCATTTTCAAAGTCCAACATTCAACCGGACACACTGACACCCAATTAGGCTTCTTCCTCTAAACTTTAGAATTACTGGACATTGTTGCCAAACCACGCAACAGTCAATGATCTTGAATGAACACAATTGTGTTTTGCAAGTATTTTAGTTGTAATATTATTGTTTCATATTTTAAATGTATTCGTAAACAGTATTATTTTTTTAATATTAATTTAATTCTAAATTTTTTTTTTACACGATTAACTTTTAATTGTTTCTATTTATTTTTTTCTCCTACCGTATTATTTTTACATAGTATTTATTACATATTGATGTGTTTTCCATCATTCCTCTATGTGTCTTATTTTTACTTGTGTATTATTTAATTTATATCTATATTACGTGTAATATTTAGAGAGACCAATATTTAGGTCATAAAAGTAATTATTGAGTATATATATATATATAATATAAAAAAAAAAATATATATATCAATATTTTAGTAGTAGAAATTGCCACCAAAGGATGCGAGAAATGTGTAATAAGAAAATTGCACTAAATTGTATTTATTTATGAAACGTATTAGTATTTTTATTATTATTTGTAATTTATACTATTTCTTTTTTATTATTATTCTACTATATGATTATGTTTATTTTTAGTTTTGAAAACTTTTATACACGAGCAATTTCTTATGATTTGTTAAGATGAATAAACTGTTTATTTTTTATTTTTTTATTTTTTTTTATTTTTCTAGTATTGTAAAAAAATCACGGATATATTAACCAAATTGTTTTATATTATTTTTTAAGATTAATAAGATTAATTTTTAATTAATTATTTGTCAATTTTTAATCAAACTGTAGACCAAAATATCCGTCATTTTATACATTACTAACTTGAAAAGTTTTATTTTTTCCTTATTAACTTATTTTATTTTTTCCTTATTATTTTTTATTCTTTTGATATTATTCATTAATCGCACTGAAAAGAAGTGGACATATCGGTACTTAACGATCACAATCAATTCTGTATTATAGCCAATACCTTCTAAATCTTAATTGTTAAGTTTTTTTTACAGAGTATTATTGTAACAATTTATATTTAAAACTGTTAGTATAAATTAGTAGTCGGGTAATCATTATAATTTTTTATTATTATTATTATTATTATTATCATCATTATTATTATTTATTATTATTATTATCTAATATAGTTATTGTTATTGATGTAAGTGTAACATGTAAAATAAGATTATTCTTAAGTACTGTGTTAGTGTGTATTAGATAATTTTAAGTATGAATGCCAATGTGACAATCAAAATTCTAAATGACGATTACGCCATCACACGTAACGTCTACAGCTGTTCTTGGAAAAAAATTAGCAGACGCACATAGGCCATATTGATATTTTATGAATCATATTACGAAACTAAATTACCATTGATTGATTGTGTTCGTAAATTTGTAACTCTTCTAAGGTTTATTGTGCGTCTGGTCTTGAACTTTCATTTTTCACGAAAACATTGTGTACACTTATGATAATTATTAATTATTATTGTTGTTAACTTAGACTTACCTTGATGATGTCCTCGACTCGTTATCGAATTTGTTATCTAATCGACGACAGCCGTTTTCGTCCTACCCATGTCAATTCGTGCGCTGACTAAGCGTTACCTGCAATAATTTAAATATATTTTATTTAGATATTATTGTGATTAATGTGTATTCACAACAATCATAGCTAATTAATGCTAATATTAACTAGACAATCGTTTGTTCTAGCCCTTCGGCTAGACATACTTAGATGTATTTTATTAACAAGTAAAATAATAATTATTATCTCTTTTATTGTTCTATTTTCCGTCCCCATCCCCACCCCATTACAATCATGTTAGTAATTTAAAAATATAATATATAAATTAAATAAATTGTTTTTTATTTATTTATTTATTTAGATGTATATTATTACTATTAATTATTAACATATTAAGATCGTATATTAGAATTATTTTTTTTTAATCATTTTCATGTTTATGTAAAATATTAATTATGTATAATCAAATAATATCGAAGCACATCAATTATTGTTCCTTTTTACACTTCATCTAACTATTTGTCTCTCTGTCTGATCGTGTAATATCAATTTTTTTTTTTTTACACGTCTATCATGCATGCATCTCAAATTTAAACATAATTAATATATTTTATATATGTCTTTTGTATACCATGAATATGTAACATACTTTACTTTTTATTTTCTACTTACAAAAAGTATTCTCTGTTATAGATAAATAATTAGCGTAGTAAATCTATTATATTTATAATTTTACTTTTATTTGATTCGGTTCTGAATTGTGAGATTATTAAGTATAGATTATTATTATATAGATACCTAAAATGACAGGTTTGGAAGAAAATCATTAGAAAAAACTATAGTTATACACATTTTTTAAATAATCAATTCGTTTTTAATTTATAATATTATAAAAATTAAAAAATAGTATGAAATAAGCGAATCGTAGGGACTTCTTGAAGAAGTGTCCTTATATCCTATAAATCTGCCATAGTACATGCGCTGACATTCTGACTGACAAATGCTATTATCCCTATCCGTCTTTAATAGAACATATCATAGGTGAATTCTACTACTGTAACAGGTAGTTTTTATATTATACAAAATAAAGAGCGAAATTATTAGTCCTTTGTACGTAGTATTTACATAAAACACAATAGTTTTTTAAGAGTAGTAAAAACTTATAATAATATTCTAAAAATGATTCATATCCTCGAGTAAGGTTGTAATTTTGTTGTGCTCACCCGATCTGTAATATTCTCTATCTTAACTCTGTGCCAAATTCCAACTGAACTTGACATTGTAACAAAACTATGACAGTTCATAACATAATTTATAATTATTATTATTATTTACTTATTTATATTAGTGGGCAATATATTCGAGTAGATGTTTTAAGACAGTTCTCGACAATCATTTACGTACGGGGTGTATATACAATCACTAGCGTTACTTCTTTTACTCTAAATATTTTTATCATAACCTATAAATTTTTAAGTATAATATGTGTTTTTTATGTATACCTGATTATTATATACTTAACTAATATATATGCATTGGTATACATAAATATATAATAATATGTACTATTGTACTTAGAAATCTTATGAAAAAAAAAAATGTAATATTTTTACTTTTAAAAGAGTATTAATTTTTATTTTTTCTTGTGTATATCTCTCATCCGAGGGTCAGTATTATTATTATTTTAGTATTCTCTTATATATTTTATTTATTATATGTGTATGTTGTTTATGACTGTAACGTTTTTTTTTCTATTATTTAATTTCAATTTTTAAACCGAAAATTAATTAGAAAGAAAAAATACACGCTGCAGTTTTATCTTCAACTTATATCTATTTATTGTATTTCTCTAATCTATCATGATATACATTTATGCTCTCTCTCTCTCTCTCTCTCTCTCTCTCTCTCTCTCTCTCTCTCTCTCTCTCTCTCTCACACTCTCTCTCTCTCTTTCTTTCTTTCTCTCTATGCCATATTCACAACACTCACACTTGCCCTATTTCTCTTATACTTACCTCTTTCTCTCTGTTTTTGCCCGTTTATGGGAAACTTGTAATTAACGAAACTGGACAAGTCGCTCTACTCTCTTCTTTAGTAGTGACCAAGCAAGTCAAATTTGCTTTATACTATTATTTATTTACTTCACGTAAACGCCAAAGCGTTATAAGTTATTATTCAAAGTAAGTGAATCATACCTACCTACGTACATACCAATTAGGTGTATTTAGTTATTTGTTACACATAAAAGTTAAGATTATGTCAAATTAAATATGTTAAGTTTTGTTTGGATTTTTTTTTCTTATATATATATAAAAAAAAAATATTTTATTGTGTTATTTTAAATTGCAATTTTTAGAGCAATAAAAACAAATAAAATACAAATATTATTATTATAATGCGTACAACGTTTTGATTTGAACTAACATTATTCATCGACTAAAATATGAAAATAAAAAGTGACTTGTTAACGGTTTTATAACATTTATTGCGATAACATGAGTATAGGGCACTCCGTAAGACGAAATTAAGTTACTTGCGATCCCATAGTCGCGCGCAAATTCCAAATTCGGAGTCAGCAAAAACTAAAATCTGGTCCATTTCTTTGGAAGTAATTTTGCCCATATTTAGTTATGAAAATTTACTTTATTGATGCTAAATTTTAATAATTACCGTCCCAAAAAGAGATTTTGGGGCAACGTAAATTAACTTTATGTAGGGGCGTCATTTGGGGGAGGGCAGGGTGTGCAACGGCACCACTAACTTAAAAATATTAAAAACTGGCCCGCCATTAACACACCAATGCGCCGTTATAATTATTAACTTCTACATTATGTTTTCGCATATCATTTCTTCATTCATATCATTGTCTTGAAGATTATCCTGAAGCATTCAATGAAACTTTAAAAATTATTTCTCTAATAAAAACATTATCAATATCCACTGCTTCCAATGAAAGATTTTTTTCATCTCTCAAAAGCAGAGTTGTTTTGTTTAAAACAACTAAATAAAAAAAACTTTTATTTGTTTTAATCATTTAAAACAGTTGAATAAAACAAGAAAAAAAACAAGTGTTGAAAACAAAACAAAAAAAAAAAAAAACTATAGTAGAATTTTAATTTTAATTTTCTTAAAAATGTATGATTTATTCGGATCACATTTTATATTCCTATTTTTAATTTATTCATATTTTATGACTATGCAATCAGTGAAACAACCTGGTGGTTTATTTTTTCAAGAAATTACTAACAGAAAGGGAAAAAGTTTAAACCAGCGGTTCCCAAACATTTTCATTTTACGGCGCCCTTTTGGAACTGAATTTTTCTCATGGCGCCCCTGATAAAACCGATTACCATTTTTTTTAGACAAAATAATAATTATGTGGGTCGAGGGATAATGTAGTATTTTCATAATTTAAAAAAAAAAAACATGTTTTTTCAATCTTGCTCAAAAGAGTAAAAACATATTTACGAACCACCATGGGCGACGAACGATTAAATGATCTTATGGTTATTGCAGTTGAAAAAGAAGAAGCCAGTAATTTTACTGAGATTTACAAGAGGCTGTAAATACTTTTGCACATATTAAACCACGTAGATATCCGCTCATTTCAATTTTAAAATAATTAATAATGATGTTTAATTTTGGAATTAAAGTGTATTTCTTTATACCTTATATGCTTTGTTTTTCAATTAATAGTGAAATTGCTTTAAATGCTTATAAGCTTTTAATTCTTTGAAGTGCTACCTATTTAAAAGTTGCACCAGTCATTATTAATAAAAAGGAAGAAAATAATATATACATAGGTTTGCATAAGTTACCTACATTTATATATAGGTACAATTTTTTTTTAATGGCCCGCCTGGCCCGGTGAAATATAAAAATTGGCATGCCTAAAAGTTTGCACACCCGGAAAAAAAACTGAAATGACGCCCCTGACCTTATGCTTGCGATAATTGACTTGTCAAGTTTGATCTCCACGACTTGACGGTTGACTAGAGCGACTATAGTTTTAAATGATGCGTTTGTAATTTTACGACTAAAGTTATAAACAGCCTATAGTCATAGCTTTTACCGCGTGGTTAACATTATGAAAATAAATCTAGCAGCAAAACAGTGGCGTAGCCAAGGGGGAAGGGTTAAGTGTTCGAACCCTTAACCCCCTTTGACTTTATATAATATGTATAAAAGGTACCTAATGGTGTATTTTAAGCGTGGTTTGTGTATCTACTCGATTTCTAAAAACGATATATTTTGTTTTTGTAGCAAACTTTAACAAATTTGATAACTATAAATTATAAGTAGGTACCAATACTGGGAGAGTGTAATGGCATCGTGAAAGCACGTTACAAAAATGCCTTATAAGAAATTAAGAACATATTTTGGATACATCAATTATACCTACACGTAATAAAATCGTGTCTTTCTTGTAAAGACTATTTTATACTTACCTTTATTTGAATTACCTATTTTAAAAATAAGACTGAAATAATGATATTTTAATGTACCTTTTAAAACCCGAAATTGCCGTTCAATATTCAAAGGTTAAGAAAATATTCCTAATCCATTGATATTTTACTATGATTATCTCGATGTTACTAAAATAATTCTCGACTTTTAACTTGCATAAAAAAATTGTAATTTGCCATTTTTTGTTTCGATCAAATTGTCAACCTTTAAATCGAAAATTGGCCGTTTTATTAAACATTATTATACAGATAGACTTTTAAACTTTAAAAAGGTATAAAAAAATATTAAGACTGAGGTTTTTACAACAATATTTTTGAACGAAGTTATAGATAATCCAGTGGCGTTTAAATTCGGAAAATTTCCATGTAATTTATTAGATATCTGAAATCAACAACCATCATTATTGTAGTTATATTTAATTATTTTATTTTTATTCGTATACCTACATTATAATATTAGGTATGTGATAATGTGAAATTTACATTTTTTTACGACATTTAAAAAACCTTTTAGTCACATTGATAGTTCCTCTACGTCTTTGTCAATAATTCTATCCTCATAAATCATAATGTTATGCGATATGAATTAAAAATATTCTTTAAATATTTATTAACAATTTTCTGGGAGTGTTACAACATACACCTTCTATCCTCTCTCTGGATACGCCACCGAGTTAATCCAATAAACTTTTCAGACGTTAAAACTCAAAATTGTGTAAATTTTATCAAACATTTTTATGGAGATAAAAATTAAAATCATAGGAAATATTCATTCAAAGTCGTATATTTTCTCAAAAAATTAACATAACAGTTCCAAAAAATTTTATCGCGTATTTAATATAATATAAGTTACACTATAATATATTTAATACTTTATATTAATACTTTTTATTACTTAATATATTTATACTATATATATTTAATATAATATAAG
>JAIUCT010000020.1:540410-617206 GCA_021307375.1 Tetraneura akinire | reverse complement strand
TTTATTACTTAATATATTTATACTATATATATTTAATATAATATAAGAACACTCGATAAAATCCCGAGTCATATGGTGAAATTTTAAAATAGATTTCGCCAAAATATCAATTTTCTTGAAAAAGGCCGTAATTCCGTCATTCTTTTTTTCTTTTTTTTTATGGTAGTTTTTCCTACGGGACGTGTTCAATTTTGAGAAATTCGAAAAATGACCAAATAAAGTACGGGAAACGTAATTTGCTATTCGTGAATATCGGAGCATTTTTATCCGATAGAAAAAGAGTTTACAGATATAAAAGAAAAACGCATGCATCAATGTAAGATCAAAACATATTCTTCTTGGCTTCGCTCAATCTTAAATGGTTAAATAATTCTAAAATATATTTACTCGGGTAGGTACATTAAATTTTATTATAAAATAAAGCCAAAAAAACGATTGCGTCTGACATTTCGTTGGTTAAAATGCGAAAATAATCCACTTTCGTCCAGTTTCTCCTCTTCTGTCTCCCACATAAAAAAAAAAGTTAAAAGGAGCGGTAAAAATGTAAATATAAACTAATTATTACCATAGAAAAAACCTAACTTTTTTATTTCTAGTACAGGTACGAAGGTTTTAGATCAGAGGTTCTCAAACTAGTTATGGATTCTATCCATTTTTGATTAGCCTTTAGCCTAAATAAAGTACCTACTTAATAGTATTTAAAATAGATATAAAAAAAACTATACAAAAAACAAAATTTTATCATAACCCACAGTTTGGGAAACCTCTGCCCCAGATAATATGGTACGAAAAAAAAAAACGAAACTACTTTTTAAAAAGAAATTAATATTTTCATTTATTTAATATTAAAATCTCTCGCAACAATGATACGAAATAAGTTATAAAAAAATATGTATACATATTATGCACATGCACATAATTATAAATAAAACATCACCTCGACACATGATTATTAATTTACAAATAATTTTAACGACGTTACAAATATTAGTCAACAAAAACGAATTGGCTTGACCCAATTTCAGTAAAGCATTTTACTCGTTAGTAACACAGTAAGCATTGGTAGAAAGTACGAGACGTTGGTCAAATGGTCGTCCAAACTTTCATGTGCTTGCAGTTGAGACAGTTGAGCTGGTTGTCGTCGGAACACCTTTTGATCACCGGACAACTGCCGCACGGCACGAAACTCACCGCGTTCCTTTTGACCAGCGTGCGCGTGGAACGGTACTCGATCTGGCCGTCGACGTTGGCCCTCTTTACCGCCAGCCCGTCGTACACCAATAAGTCCAGTATGGACATTATGTCGTCGACGGTCAGCCTGACCTTGCTGATGCCCGTCTTGGAAATAAACTCCAGCACGCGGTCAGCGGTCGCGTACGACGTGTTGTACTTGACCAACGGACTGCGTATGGTGGTGTTCTTCAGTGCCTTGGATTTTTTCGCCTCCAGAAACTTGTAACTGTGTTTGGTCAGCACCTCGATAAACTCGGACTCGAACTCCTGGTTGGAGTACCACGCACCGCCCGTGATCGAACTGTCCGGTTCAAGATCGAACAGCATGTACACAATTTTCCGGCTGGCCGCCACCGACTTGACCGCCTTGATCGACTTCTTCGTCTCCAGCGACTTAAGGATCTTCTTGAGCCGTGGCAGCCCCAAGTTGGACTTGATCCGCACGTCCCGGATCCAGATACCTTTGCGGCCCGCGTCCCTTATAAGGTTGAACACTACCAGCTCCTCTGTGTTAACATCCCCGGGCGTTCCGGACACCGCGCCGGGCCCCGCCGACGACAGACCCTTGTATTTGTACCGCAGCGTGTCCTTTACCTTGTGCAACGTGATCGCGTTCGACGTGATCAACTTGTTGACCACGTCCACGCGCTCGTCGATTGTCAGCGTCGGACACGCCCGAATCAGATCTTCGTCGGCCGCGCCGCGGTTACCGGTGTTCTTGATGATCTCCAACACGCGGTGTTCGGCCGTCTCGGGTTCCTCGATCCGGGCCTTCTTGGACGCCGGACCGACGGCGACCTCGACCTGGGTAGAGTTGTAGCCGCGGCCACGTTTCACGGCGGACATCGTTCATTCGGAAACGGCGATGAACACTGGATAATAAAAAGAAAAACTCGAAATTATTACGTTAAAGTTATTTGAAAAACTCTAACATGCTATCAAGGCATTCAGCACGGTATCACGATGCATCACACACGCGGTATCAAGACAATTATTAAAGAAAACAGTGGTTGAAAAAATATAATTGCTAACAGCCTAACAGGTCCTCCAACATAACCTCATTGTTAAATATATTTTTTCTAGACCACTATCTTTTTTTTCCCAGTGTTTAAATCGATGACCCGGAGGGGACACTGCTTTCACATTACTTCCTCCGAACCACGGTCTTAAAAGATGAAGACTCATCTAACTATAATATATGATCTAAGCTCCAAATCCAAACCATCAGATAATATCATTATAGACATTTTATTATTTATCATGAACTAAGCCTAAGATGTTATCACAGTTGTTCTGTGATGTTATTTTATACACTTATCAATATGGAACCAGTATGACCGCAGCGAATTTGAAATTCGTGTCACGGTTACTCCTAAATATTTCAACTCCCACCACTACGTCCATGTTATCAATATATGGCCGTATGATAATACTATAATAGCCATGTGATTAACAACGTTTGTTTGTTGATCTGTTTTTTATGTTATGACTTTGTGATTGTGATTTGTGAGTAGCAACTACTCAAGATCTATAAATATAGATATAATATAAATATAGATCTTACTATCTTAGTAACTACTATATAATTATATGTATATCTGTACTACTAACTTTGATTAATCAATGCTACTAACTACTTAAGTACTAACTAGAAAAAAAAAAGTAGTTGACTCACGCCGGTCTTAGATGGTACTATAACTATAACCATAGATAATAAATTATTTAATAGTGGAAAGTTTCAATTCAATACGATTGAATTCATATATATTATATTTTATTAAGGTTTATACTGAATTAATACGGTCCAATTTTATTATTTAAATATTTTTTGTTTTAATGATTTGTTAATGAATATAAATAACTATGTTTGTAATTTTGTATAAAAATTAAACTAAAGCCATATATGTATGTTAATTAATATAGTTTAATTTTATAGGTATGTAAAATTGAGTTTTAAATAAATAATGTTCTTAAAATAGACATTTTACGCCTTATTATGTTCTATGTGCTTCTTAACTGACTACATAACAGTATAATATAGCAATACACTTATAAAATATTAAATAACATAACTAAACCATTATAAAAACAATAAAAAATGCACATCTATGATATTGAATTGTGAATTTAGAAAGGTGTTGGATAATTTAGTATTATTATATATATTATTATGATCTCGGTTTTTGGCAAATTTAATTATAAAAATAATATATAGATAGAAAAGTTTCAACTTTATTTAATAATTAATATGCAAATTAAATATTGTAGTCATTTATTATAATATATATTGTGTTCCGTATAGTACTATAGTCAACTCACAAGTCACAACATAGAAAAGTTGGAATATTTAGAAGTAACCGTGACACGAATTAAAATTTCGCTGACCACAAAACGATTATTTTACAATATATTATAGATTATGTTTTATACTGGAAAATTGTCAATGTTATTGAATTGAGTAATTGACAATTTCTATTCTCAATCTGTGAAACTGTGATTATACTGCCTGGATGGAAGATTCTTACTTGCATTTTAAAAAGAGTAAAAGATTTTTTAAATGTGGGTAAAAAAGATGAAAACAGTCAGCAATCTATTTCTCAGTGATTTAAAATCACACTGAAGTACTAAATATAAAACAACACAATATATTAATATGTAAAATAGTAAAATGTCATTGTCTTAAATTAACAATATTATTCTTAATATAAACTTAAACTAATCATGAAATAATGTGTTATGATATAAAAATTTATTGATAAAATATTTATTAATTAATTTTTATATAAAAATTTGAAAAGAAACTACTAACTGTATAACATAACTATACAGAACACAAAAATGCTTTAGGCAGTAGTCAACTTAAAGAACACAAAAAATTAATTGATTAATGATATATTATGTTTTATAATTGTATATCAATAATCAATTAATTATTTAACATAACTTTAAGAAAAAAAATTAATGAAGCATTCTTTATATATAAATATATATATATATATATTATATACATTATACTTCCAGGTGTTTATCAGTTTAACTAATAATAATAATAATAATAGTCCAATATAATTAAAATCTTACAATTCATTAATTTCAATATAATAAAATTTGACTTGGCAAATAAAAATTATTCACAAAGTAGTAGTTAATTTCTGAATGTTGTTCTTTACGGTATTTTCCATCCGTATGCTAAAATAATTATTACTAAAAAATATTTATATATTCGTAATACAATGAGTTTTAGTTACACCTCTACGGTTAGAGATATACTACCAAATAGCATAAACCATATAACAAATAATATAACGTGGGCATTGTTCACCTGAAACAATAGACTAGCATGAGATGATTAAAAAATCCCAATGTACACAAAAATATTTATAAGTTGATACAAAACAACATGATTATTATAATAATCAAACAATAATTTAATTAAGTCATAATATTAGCATACCCAACCAACAGCTCATAAGATTATTATCAGTCATAAGTCATGATATAAATTTAACATAATTGACAAATTATGATCAATTTTTTTTTCAATGATCAATAAAACAAAATTTAAATGTTTGATTATTTGATTTACATATCATACTTCAATAATCAATTAATTTGAAAATTAATAATTTACTTTAAATAGAAAAATATTACTGTTAAAGAGTAAAATATAAAAAGGTAAATATACTCTTAAAAGAAAAATGAATAAATTTAACTAATTTGTACAACTTGTAATTAAGTGTTTAACAATTTTTTTTAAAAACCCTGTAAAAATTACATATATTTTTGCATCAAATTGATAAACGCTATACAAACCTACACATTGCCTTCCATTCGTTCTTCAGCTCTTGTGCGCATCCTATGTATGAACGCCTTTCCTTTGTTCTTTCGGAAATTTTCATATGGATCGTTCAAACTGATTCCCACACCCTTATATTGATCAGTCCTATCTCGGACCTAATTAATAATGTCGACCAACACAAAGCCACAGATAAATATAATTTTATACAGTAATAACTACCAATATGTCGAAAACAATAAAAATATATTAAAATGGTCACTACAAAGCATTTGTCAAACAATTTTTTACTTACATCACCACCACTAATTGGTGTGTCGATACCTTGTTCTTTTGAACCCAAACCAGCTCCACCCCAGCCCATTTTTTTCAAAAGTTGATGACCTTTATTTGATTCATCTAAACGTTCTTGAGCAGTTTTCCCAAAACCGGTTCTAAATTAATAATATTTATTAAATATGAATAAATTAGTAATAATTACTTAATGTTACTTACCCTCCAAAAGAAGGTGGTGTAGGACTACGTTGAGAAGATGGAGGTGGTGAAGGTGAAGGTGACCTTGAGGGAGAACGTCTTCGACGACTACGGTTTGGAGTTTGAGGTGGACTACTTTTCTTATTAGTAGTTCGGCGGGTTGGACTACGTGGTTTTGGACTACGGCTTCGACTAAATTAATAGTAATTACAATAAAATTAATTATTATTTTTTTTTTTTTTTTTTATAAAACTTTATTTTTCTAACCTTCTATAACGTTTTTTTCGTACTGGTGATTTTTCTTTCGGTGTAGGTATCACAATTGGAGATGGAGATTTAGACTTTTCTCTAATATTATTAACAATATCGTCTTCTTTCTGTTTTTTTGCACAATTTTTGGCTTTATAATATTCATATAAACCAAGTTTCTCCCAGCCATCACTAATATAATACAAATAGATAACTAAGTTAACTAAAAGTATAATGTTAAGGGGATTGAAAGCGTCGATTTTCTTTCTCTGTCTAACATACATAAAAGATAGGGATTTAGACGTTTTCTACTTACAACATTACAATCGATCTAGTTATGCGATAAGGAATCTGAAAACGGATTTGAATTCATTAGAAAGTCTACTTTAGATCGACTTTCCCACTTTTTTGAAATTTTCTTCTCAGTTGTTGAAACAAATTTTATTTAAAAATTTATAAATATTCAATTTTTAAAGAATTTAGGACAAAAAAGTGGGGAAGTCGATCTAAAGTAGTCTTTCTAACGAATTAATATTCGTTTTCAGTTCCCTTATAACGAATTAATATTCGTTTTCAGTTCCCTTATCGCATAACTAGATCAATCGTAACGTTGGGAGTAGAAAACGTTTAAATCCGTATCTTTTATGTGTTAGACAGAGAAAGCAATAGACGCTTTCAATCCCCTTAAGCAATTACATTTTATTATTTACATACCAGGTTTGTTCCTATTAATAACATCTGTACATATAAAATTTGATTTTTGCAATCTATGTATGTGTATATATATATAAACAAGACCCATTTTTCAAAAAAGGATAATTTATGAGTACTTAAAATAAGAAAAAAAATTATTTTCATATTAATTAAAATTTTGAGATAACCAATTTATAAATTTTATTTTTCTGAAAATTAGATACATGGTGGAATTATTAATTTCTAAAAGTATATCCTTAGTGGTGAATTTTTAAAATTTAGTTAAGTGAATATTTTATTATAAATAAATAATTCATGTAAACTGTGTCATAACTCTTTTGTTACAATATGGACATATTATCAAACTGGTAACAGTGGTAACTAATTTATTGTTTAAATAATTCTTATTAATAAAAAATAATAATGTCGTGGAAGGTAATTTAATAAAAAATAAAATTCATACATAATGTTAACTGTTACAGCATTTGTTGATTAATTGACTATATTTTCATTTTATTTTTCATTTTTTCATTTAAATTGAAGATTTTTTTTAATTTTAATTAATATTCTCATTTTAACAAAATGTTTAATAATAATTATTTTAATATAAAATATGACTTTTTTTATACATAGATTGCAAAAATTAGAATTTAAAAATATGTAATAGATCATTTTATTAATAGGAATCAATTTAGTATAACATCCAATACAGAAAAAAAAAATTTTCCCATATTGTAAATTAATAATTGTAAAATTGTAATTTTATTGTTGCAGAACTATCCATGCTTTTGCTTTAGTTCTGACATTTCAGAGCCGTTGCAGGTTCCATCTACAAAGTGACTACACTCGTGATTCATTTAGTATAGTCACGGTAGCCAGACGTGAACTATACACTCTGAAGATAGAACCTGCAAGGGTTCCGAAATGTCAGAAACAAAATATGGATAATTCCGCAAAAAGCAACAATATTATTCCAATTTATGAAAGCTTTAATCAATCAAAATTGTAATTGTTTACATAATTTTATAATTTATAAAAATTATATTTAATATTAATATTAGAATAATCATTAACCACTGACAAATATAATACAATTGCAATTGTGTTAAGAAATAAATAGCACATTAAATTAGTAAAGTGTAATTTCAACATCAGTGCAAGCAATTATTTAACTTGTTTACATGTACTTTTTTGATGCATTTTTAAATTATGAACATTTTTAAATATATACCTATCACGTGGAGAAAAATGTCCAGGAGGCATGTAAAAAGCTTTTACTGCTTCTAACAAACGATCTGTAGGTGGAGCAGGTGGTGGTAATCTAATTGTATCTGGATCTAAAGGTTTATAGTTGCTGTCTTCCAACTAAATAAAAATCATCAATTCATAATATATACTTTCTTTAAATTTAAAAATATATTAACTAACTTTAACTAATGGAACCATAAGACCAGCTGGAAGTTCATAATATGGTAATGAAGGCATTAAATCATCAGAAACATCTGATTGAACTATTGGTAGAGAAAAATTGTTTTGTATAAAATTTGGCGGCGGTCGACTTAAATCAGGCAGTTCCATTGCAACTTCAAGAAATAATTTTTTATATTATTAAATATTAAATAATTGTATAACAAATTTAAATATATAAATATCATAATATATAATATATAATTTTCCCTTACGTGGAGGTTGTAAGTGCATATTTGGAGGTGGCTGATTAAATGGTGGTGGAGGTCTATTATATATGGTTGGTTGTTGCATACAATTTTGCATTGGCTGTCCATAATGATCATCTTGCTGATATCCATTATCTGTTTGATGTGGATAATTTCGTTGATCAGATTGCATAAAACCAGATACTCCAGACATATTATTCTGATACATTGGAGGAGAAGGTAAACGGCCTTCATTATTATAATGATGTCGATTTGTGTCGTCTAAACAAAAAAACAAAAGAGAAATGGTTCTAATGGGAACATATAAGAAAATTAAGAATATGTACACAAGGTTCCCTCTATAATAATGAATACATTATATTATATACATGTATATGAGTATTGTATATTATATATAATATTTTCATTAAAATTATTGTGCAATATATAAATAAATAACCTAACATAGTTGAGATAGGCATAACAAATTAAGGTTTCTGATTAAGGTAAATCATATCTACACATATTATGTATTATCTTTATTTTTGTTACAAATTTATAACAAATTAAAATTAAAAAAAAAATTAAAATATAATAAACATTTGTTTTATTGTATAAATACAGATACAAACAAAATTATCACTATAAGTATTAATTTATTTAATTCAACAAATAATTAAAATCACTAAAATGTTTTTGGCATAATAATTATCAAATTTTTGTTCGACAAATTAATAAATCAAAATATTATCCATTCTTTATAAATATATTAACAATTTGAATAAAATAATGCATTGAAAATATTATTTAACTAAACTAATAAACAGTTACAATATAATAGTTTAAATAAACATGAAAAAGGAAAAATGGATGTATTAAATTCTTTTATAATATAATGATAATATTATATTATAATTGTGAATATCCCGATAAATAAAGACAACAAGTTATATTATAACTAGGCATTACTTAAAATAAATGAATATCTTTGGCAAAATAAAAAATAGAAAATATTGTATACATCTTAGATCATATACTATGGATGGAGCTACCACGTATATTTCTCGTATATCAATTAGAAGCCAACATAACTATGGGACCTATTACATATGCGCATGCATCACCTCTTATCTATTGTGATATTTCCACATTTTCGTTCGATAAACAATAATTATATAATATATTTCATCGCTTTCATTTGAAAATTGTATTTATCCAACTTATGTAATTTATTATTATTGAAAATGAATTAATAATAAATATATTTACCTATTATAAAAACAATTATTCTTTTATTTTTTATCAGTATACTGGGTAATGCATATTGTATTTAGCATCCTTTAAAATACCTATCAATTATTAATTTATAAAATATTTAAATATTATATTATTATGACGTATTGTATATTTAACACTGTAAATTGAAAGAGTTGATCAAAAATTATCTTTAAAAGATTGGTAAAAATATTTATTGTACCCAACCAATAACTTTAAAGTCATAAAATACATTAAGCTAAATGTATAAATTAAATAAATATTAAATAGAATGAAATTATATTATAAAGTACCTAGTAATTTTTGAATACTTTTAGAAAAGGTATTTTACTATAGATTTATAACAATATAAATAATGATAGTCAATAGCAATTTTATAATTTAATTTTAAGTACATCACAGAAAAAAATATAACATTTATATAATATTAATATAATATAATATTATACAATTAACTTATCAATACTAAGAATAATAATTAATGACTATAATTAATATAAAAATAGTGATTCCATATTGAGTTTTTATTTTGTATGGAATTATTTTGGCATTCACAATTCACCCTTGACTGTGTAAATGATGTTATTAATATAAATGACTGATGGTAAAAAGACGAGTATATTATTTTATTTTAATACTTTATGTGACAATAAATAATTCTGTAATAATTATAATACCTACGTTAAAATAAAATAGTTTAATATAAAAACATTTCAATGGGTTTCTTTACACATTTTAATACTTTTGAAATTAAATAATACTTTTGCAATTCTCAATCATCATCACGGTAGTGTGACACTATCATAAACAACAGGATATATGATTATTTTTACGCGCATGCGCATAGCAGTCAGGTCCTATTATTTTGTTGGCTTCAAACAATGTACATATGGCTCTATCCATAGTATGTGATCTAAGGTATACATTCTTACAGTAAACATGGCAAATCCAAAGCATCTGATATGAAGAAAATTGAAATAAAATCTAAAATAATATATTTTATATGTCTAATATAACTATAAATTTTATCTGATGAAAATGAAATTGTTTAATTTCATTTGATATGAATAAAATTATAAAGACAACAAGTTAGTTGACAAACAAGTAGAAATTGAAAAAGTTTGGGCAGAGATAGACATGTTTACCTATATTTTTTATTTATCCTATATATATAGAAATAAATGTAGAAAAGTCTAATAAATCACATTGGATTTTTATTTGACACAAATAAGACTGCTACATCAATACCTGAATATAATAATATAATATTATAATAAATACAGTAATGTACTGTAAAATTATATTATAATGTATAATATAATTTGGATTTACATTGGATACATTATATTATGTATAAATATATATATACATTAAATTTCTAAATTTCCTAATCATTTTCAGAATTATGCATAATGACTAATTATTCTCAATACTAATAACTATGGCTATATTCAAAGAAGGTTTCCAGGTTCAAATTCTCTACTTGAAAATTAATGATGGCCATAGCCATTCTGATAACATTTATATATATTTATAATATATATAAATGTGTATGCAATAGGTATACATTTATTTATAAATTATTAATTAATTATATTATTATAATATTAAAAATGTAAATTATTATAATTTATAATTAATAATAAATAGAAATATATTTGAAAATATAAATTTGTATTTTGAAACCTTGTGTTGAACATAATCTTTTATATTTGAAAATTATATTTTCTATAAAACTGAAAAATGACTGTTTTTAAATCAGATATGTGCTTACCTTGAACTGGAGAAATTGAAAGAGGAGTTACCCTTTGTTTTTGTTGTTCTAGCGAACGTTTTTGGTTTTCTATACTCTAAAATAATCGAATTTCCAATAAAAAATGATTTATGAATGAAAGATAGAATATAATAATATATATATAATTAATATAAATATTTATGTATAAGTTATATCTATATTTATATATGGTCATTAAAGATAAATAAATAAAACATAGAAATAAAGGAACTCTTAATAATTTATTACAAATTCTGTATTAAATTCTTATACATCCAACAATCAGGTAAAATAAATTTGACAAATACTAAAAAGCATTTTTTTAAAAACGATGAAAATAAAATTTAATGCGGTATACCTACATCAATGTTGTCATAGTAAGCACTTCATTAATTAAGCGAGTTCAATTTTTTTTTTAATTTACTTATTCTTAATCACAATTAACAAATATATGAATTACCTGTATCTGATTGTTACAATACGTTAAAAATGATTGATGTTGGCTACGATAATTTTGTAATGTATTATTCATAATCATATTGAGTTGATTAACAGCTTCTCTATGCTTTTCTAATAGATTACTCTTGTACTCTGCCATAGAACGGTCAGGATTTTTTAATTGCTCCATTATTAATTCAGGAAAATAATGATTTTTTGTCTCCCATAAACTTAACAACTATAAGTGTCGGAAGTCATAATTATTAAAATTATTTTATATAAAGTGAAAAACTACTAGTACTTTGTTAAGTTTAGACTTTTGATCTTCATTTGCTCTTATCATGGCTGAACAAAACATTGGTACAATGATTGATTCAAGTGATATTTTTAATATATTTTCTGACTTCCGAATACTAAAATACAAAAAATATATATATTTTACTTCCTATGTTAATATAAAAACTGATATTAAGCTTACCAATGATGAACTGTATCGTTAACTAAATAAATTAAATGTAATTGTTTTGAAAATTCAGCATTTGAGTCCATCACTCTACAAAAAAAAAGAAAAAATATTTTTAAAATAAATATATATTTTTATATAAATATTAAGTTAATAAAAAAAAATACTACTTACTCCATAAGTAAATATTGTGTGATGACATCTACTTTTCGTTCACTAGCTGTTTGTTTCATTATCCATGATTTACCATTAGCAATTGCATCCTTAGTACATCCTTTAATAATTGGTTCAAGTACAGATGACAACTCAATCAATGATAACTCATTAGCTGCAGCTTCAGAATTTATCCATTCTCGTTGCTCAGAAAGTATTTTATCTTCAGTGGCTACTTGTTGTTGTTGAGCCAATATCTATTAAAATAAAATAGTATGTACCCAACTATTGATATTTTATGTTTATATATATATATATATATATATATATAATTTATTTTTATTTTTATTTACCATGAGTTGAGAATTAAAATTTTGCTCAGCTTGAGCAATTTGTTGCTCTAAATTTGCTTGTTTAGCATTCAGAGACTCCAGAGTTACTGACGTTGATTGACTATCATTCGTTTGATTTAAATTCAACCATTGTGTAGCAGCAGCAGCCATATTAAATTGATTTGCACTAACTGTGTTATTTGCAACTGCAGTTTGAGCTATTTCTCTCACACTATTTTGCGCTAATACTAAAAATTAAATAAATGAAAATTATTTAGACAATTTAATTAACAGATAAATAACAAAAAATAGCCATAATCAATTTAACAGACATAATTGTTAATTATTATTTACTTTAAATTACTACACTGGCTATAAAAATAATATAACTATTAAATTAACAAATTACTTACTTGTAAAACAAAATCAAATTATAAACAATCGTCACTATGACAGTAGTGACTCTATTTATCATTATATTAAATATTTTTAAACTTAAAAAATAAATTGCACAAACTGTTTATTTCCAGATAATAAATAAGTTGTTTAGTACTTACTTGATCGTTCTGTATTGACTTTATAAAAATAGTAATCAAAGTAACGGCCACCAAACAAAAATTCAAACTTTGGATTATCTTTCTGTTTAGTTTTAGTCATCTGCTCAAATTCAGGACCATTTCGTGCTACAAATACAGCTAATTTGTCTATGATTGTGTGTAGCTCTTGATCTTAAATAAACAACAACAAAAAAATATATATATTTGTTTGCACAGCTTATTTTACCTACAGCTAATTAGTAATATTATTGTCTCACCTTCTGGAGGTTGTGGAATATCCATATCCGTATGAACTAGTAGTCTTTCTCTGTCAATCCACTAAATAGTAAATATATTACTAATATTCAGTAAACGCATTATACAAATACTACATATATTTTATGAAAATTTATATGTATGAATATTAATTTTCATTTAAAATTCGAAAATCTAAATAGTAAATACCGAAAAACATGGTTAATGGTTATCCTTAACGCATACGATTTTCAAGAATATGATTTGTTTACAAAATTAATTTTTATCCCAGTAATAATTTACATTGCAGTGTCACCAATCTAATCGAAGAATCGATGCTAGTTCACGATTGGTGTCGACAAAGCATCGGGTGATAACGTCTACTTCACCGGGACCACAGATCTATATATAATAATATTATTATATATATCTGTGACCGGAACCATGGCTATAGATAGTATTTATACTATAGCCATGACCGGAACCTTAGATCATATAATATGATATTATCATATAATATTATATGATCTAAGACCGAACCACAGACTTCTATAATACACATTGTATTGACCGAACCGATACAGTCACAGACTTCTATAATACTATATAATATGTATTATAGAAGTCTGTGGATACAGTACACCCGAAAAATGATAAGGACCATCTTATCAACTTTCGGATTTTTGTCAATACCAACATTGAAGTTATTAAAAAATTGAGAAAAGAAATTTTGTAATTTATAATTTAAAACACTGATCAGTTAAATTATATTACCATAGATTATCTGTGAACTTTGATATACTATCCGTAAAACCTAACCAATCATGGGAACAAGCGTACAACTACTGTACTGTATACCTCATAAACCATACTTTACCGAGCCACGACAAAAATAAAAAACAAATACAAACCATGGTTAGAAAATATTAGATATAAATTGTAATTATTAGTTATTACTAAATTTTATCTCTTATACAGTAAGTCAGTATTTCAGTAACATTATTCAGTAATTACTAATTCAATATTCACTATTCAGAATTTCAGATATAAAGTCGTGGTGTAAGTATACTTTGTGTACTTTTTGCCTTTTTATATTCTTTCTATTCAAATTTTCGGAATTTCATAATTTGTCTTTTGATACTCACATTAAACCTAATTAATTTTTTTTACCACTATTGATTAGTAGTAGTATTTAATACAATTTAACTTTTGAATATATAAAATATAGAAAGTTGTAATTTAACTCGTTTTTGTAATATCTCCTAAGTCTCTCGTGGTTAAAAATTAACGGTAATTCGTATTTTATGTTTTTATTATTATTTAATAATGTGTAATTCTGTAATCAAAATATTTATATTTATATGTACATATTCTATGTTTTTATTTAGTGAAAATGCATACTAAAGATTTAATTAAATCCAGTTGGGCTGATGAAGTTGAGCACCAGTTAGAGAAAACATCATTGCCCCCATCAAAAACTGAAAGAGTTGGAAACAATAAGATTATAACTGAATATCGATGGAATAAAGATGATAAAAAGGAAAAAGTTGTGCGTACTTATAAAATTGAAAAACGTTTAGTATCTAAAACTATAGCAGAACGAAAAACATGGACCAAATTTGGAGATTCGCGTAACGATAAACCAGGACCAAACATTGCAACTACTATACCGGCTGAAGAAATACAGATGCAATTTTTGACAGGCAAGGATGGTGACAAAACTGAAGAAAATCCATTAGACAAATTAAAAAATGTAAATATGAACATTAAGTGCCGTATTTGTGGTGGTGAACATTGGTCATTCTCATGCCATCTTAAAGGTACTGGATTGGTAGTAGAAGACAAAAAATTGGTACAGGAAAAAGTAGTTGAACCAGAGAATACTAACAATACTAACAGGTTATATTTAAATTTATTGATTATATTGTGGTTTTATATTTTAAATTAATGTTATTGTTTAGACCTTATGTTCCACCTTCAGCAAGAGAAGGAGCTACTAATACAGCAGGTAAACGAGATCCTTATTCTCGGGGCTATGATGAAGTACCTGCAATTCGTATAGAAAACTTATCTGAAAGTACATCTGAAGCTGATTTGAGTGAATTAGTCAGCAAATTTGGTCAAATTGGTCGAATATTCTTAGCTTCTAATAAGGTTACTGGTGCATGTAAAGGTTATGCATTTGTTAATTTCAAATCCAAAATTGATGCTGAACGAGCTATCAAAGGTTTACATGGTTATGGGTATGATCATTTAATATTGAGTGTTGGCTGGTCTACAAATAACTATAAAAATAATTAAAATTATAATATACATAATTAAATATCTAAAATACTAAATTCTTATTTTATCATTTAAACCTCGTATTACTGTTTTCCTACACGCGTCAGACGTGTTTGATTTCCAAGAAAAACTATATTGATTCACCGAAATCAAAAGTGTTTTCCCTTGCCAATTTTGTATTTTATGGAGTATATTTAAAGTCTGTCAATTTGTTATTTCGTAAAATTCACGTTTTTACATATATAATGTTTGATAAAATTGTCAATTTTAGGTATTATGGTCTGAAAATTTTACTGAAGTATACTTACATATTAGTTAACATCATACTAAAATATTATAAAAATCCCAAGTCACAATTTTTTTTTTATAGCTGTTTTAAGTTGATATTTTTGGTAAAACGAAAATCTTAGAATCCATACGTTTAAATAAATATTCTGAAAACACTTTTACTACCCGAAATAATGCTTAGATTTTCACGAATAGCGAATTTCAGATGTAAAAGTGGATGTAGATGGTACTTTATTTAGGTCATTTTTCGAATTTTTCAAAATTGACTATAAGCGGTGGAAAAAACTTCGAAAAAATGACGAAAAAACGGCATTATTCACGAAAAATGAAACTTTTGACTAATTCAATTTCTATAATTCTTGATAACTCGGGCAATTTTTAAGATAGAGACTTGAAAATTTTTTTGGGTGCTCACATAGCTATTATATATATGTAGTAAAATTTTGGAACCGTTACATTAATTTTTCTACAAAATATTGGATATTGAATATTTCGTGAAATTCTCGTTTTTACGTATACATATAATGTTTAATAAAATTGGCAATTTTTGGTATTAGGGTCTGAAAATTTTACTGAAGTATACTTACATATTACTTAACATCATACTAAAATATTATAAAAATCCCTAATCTCAATTTTTTTTTATAGCTGTTTTAAGTTGATATTTTTAGTTTAAACGAAAATTATAATCTGACTGAACTTCGCTCAGAATCGTTTTTACGAATGCAATGATTTATCATTGCATTCAAATTCTAATTAAAATTAAATGCTATGATTGCACACCTGTATCCTGTGCGGCAGGAGTAAGACACACCTAGGAAAACGTACCTTGACATAATTCGTTTCATATAACGAGAGTTTCAAACCTACAAATTTTATTTTGCATATATGATGTTTTTCATTTTTAGCATTATTGGGTCATTTTATTGGTTTTTAATGCATATTTATTCAATATACGTTAAAATTTATCCTATATTCAAAATATGATTATTGTTCAATTTAATGCTAAAAATTTAGTAAGTAGATACAGTATAATGTACAGTAAATATTAATATGTTTAGAATGAATAATATTTTTCCAGAACGGCCAAAATATATGCATGTCAGCATAATGTCATTATTTAAAATTTTCATTTTATTTTTAATAAAATAAATAATTATATCTTATTTATAAATTACAAATTAAATTAAAAAATATATCTGACATTTTAAGGTCATTTTTGTGGTAAAATTGTAAAATGCATTCTTTAAGGGCATTTTTAGCTAATTTTTAAAGCATATTTGTATGGTTTTAAGTGCATTTAAATCCGGGCACTAGTTATTACACAATTACATATTATAAATTAATACAAATACAATATCTCTTTGGATTAAAACGATCTATATTTTATATTATACCAATAAAATATTAAGAAAAAACTTGAATTATAAGAAATTATAATATATATTTTTTTCATAAATTTTATAAACTATATAAATATGGGATACGTTTGAAAAAACAGGACATTTTGGTGTCCCTATGAGAGTGGTCGGGACAACAGGACAGATAGTTAAAATAAGGGACATTCTCGTATAATACGGGATGTCTGGCAACCCTAGTTAAGATTATGTTTTAGATAGAGCAGTGGCTTTCAATCTTTTTGGGTCCACGGCTCATTTTGATTTTAAAATAAAATATTTAAAATAAATAAATAAATTTAATCTAACTTTATTTAATAACGAAATAAACATATTGTACTTAATTAATAATAGGAAACATTTTTTTTTGAGATTTATTTTTTTACAATTAAGAAATTAATACAATAATAATTTTAATATTTAATGGGATGGGTTGTGCTTGTTTTTATTGAATATTATTAAATCGTGGAGTAAATTTTGAAAGTGCAATTTTAATTTTCTTTTCGTTATCCAGTCTTGTTCTATATTTAGTTTTAATAACTGCTAAGGCCGAAAAACCCGATTCACATAATTATGAAGAAGCAAGTGGAATAAAAGTCCTGATAGCCTTATAGGCTACGATCGCATACTGAGCCAAAACTCTGGTAAAGATGATGCAAATTTGGATTTTACGAATTGAAAAACAAAGGGTTATCATCATATTAACATATATAGGTGCGCGGTCTTAGGTTACAAGGCCTTAATAAAAAGATACTTAAATCATATGTTAAAACAATACCATAAAATTAAAAAATATATTCAAGATAATTTGACTAAAACAGATATAGGATATAGGTAGTCAAACATATTACTTTAAGTAATTCAATAATTCAATTTTGATCATAAAATTTGTGACAATTACTTTTTTCGTTATTATTCAAAATTTAAAACACCATCATTGTACACATAAACGTCATGAACTATGTAATTTAAATCAAGTTCATAATAACTATTATATTTAAATATAAATAACTACATACTTAATAAAATATTTTCCATTTATTTAACATGAATACAGCACTTAAATTAGATATGTTGTGTGAATTTAAAAAATAATTTAGTACTAATCCCTATTCCACTTGAATACAAGCTTACATTTCATCTTATTCCTGTAAAATGTGAAAGATTTAAACTAAATCATTAAATACCTAATTAGAATATTATTTTTTTTAAAAAACTAAGATTTTAAACTATAAAGTTTTTTGGAAAATAAAATTTATGCCATGCAATTAATGAACTACAGAGACCGGATAACCACAGTGAACAAAAAATAATTCTTTTAAATAATCTATGATTAATGATAATGATCAATATTACTTTTGTATCTTATTTTATAATTTATACTGTGATATTTAGATATAGGTAGTTTCATAATATATTTATCCAATTTTGTTTTTATTTATACATATATATTTTTTTGTTCAAACATATTTATAATAGTATTCATATTTAAGAAGATATCAGCGTTTGATATTTTATATTTTATATGTTCCGTGTAAAAAACTATATAGAGTAAAAATTATGATGGTTAGGTAAAACGTAAAATTTATATACCTATAATCAAAATTAATAGATGTTTCTAAGATTGAAATCCATTTAATAAATAAATTACTAAAAATAATGCAATGGTTTAATTAATGTTTTTTAAGGATCTAAATCATTTTATTATTTAATATTTAACATTTATAATTATAATTATTATACCACAATTGAAAATTTTTATATCTTGTGTTAAAAATATTCTATATTTAATACATAAAACTATTACTGAATATTTAAAAATATAATAAAATTACACTATTAAAGAACTGTCATACATTCAGTCATTGTCATAAACTTTTTACCTTATATAAGAATATGTGAATATATTATGTATATATATATATATATATATATAAATTTGTAATTCATAACATTTTTGAAACACATTCTTAAAATTGGCGAATGAATTGTACTATTAAGAGAACAAAGAAAAACATTTTAAATTAAGGATAATATAAATTGATATTTTAAGAATATACTGATACTAGTACGTAACTATGTAATTATCTTACAAATATTACTCTTTAAATTTAATAAAAAGTATTTAAACCTAAAATTTAACCTAAATATGTATTTACCATAATTTTTATTATGCTACACTGCATATTAAATAGACAGAAACAGCAATTGTGCTAAAACATTATAACTAGTTCAACAACATTAAATCTAATTTATATTAAGTCAAAGAAAAAATTAGTACCAAAAAAAAAAAAAAAACACTCATATTATTTAACCATATTTAAAATAAATATCAAGATAGACAAAAATAATTATGTATTACCAAGTTTTAAATAATTATAATACTGCTTAGAGATTAATTCATTATTGGGCCATTATTTGTTAAATTAATATTGGTAGTCTTTATTTTGATAATTAATTAAATCATTAAATTTACATCTTAATGATAAAAATTTCAAAATGCTTTCAATAGCTTAATCATACTGATATTGTTAATTATTACTTACAAAAAACAACAATAATTAAATTAAATTTATTTATTTTCATTTTTTATTCCATACTTTATAAATTTATATAAATATAAATAGTAAATTAAATAGTTTTACACAAATAACTTTAATAAATTCCCAATTTTTTAACTAATATTAAATAATACTTATTAATTTAAAGTAATATTCTATCAAGTGTTTAATAAATTAAACAAAATTTAATTAAATCAATAATAGTTTTCCAAAAATAATGGAATTTTAAGTCCTAAAAGTCCCAAACCTTATTAGCAGCATTATATTAATTACAAATTTATCACAATATTAGAAATGGAACATATTAGTAATATCAACAGTCTATGAAAATTGGGATCTCCCAAATAGTGTATTCATTATCCGCTGGTTTGGGGCGAGCAATACAAGAATATATACTTTTGTTTATGTTAAAATTTAATACGTGAGCACAAACATAATGGAATGATGGTAGATTTATTATACCGAACAAATTTAACTCTTGTAATTGACAATTGTTATTGTCCATTTTTATTCCCAATGAATTAGATCTAAAATATAATTTTAAATTATTAAAGATTAACTTTTTAATAACATTTTTTTTTTATATTTTACTTACTCTATCAATCGATTACCAGCATTTAAACAACGATTTATGGATAACACTTTAAGATTTGGTTGATTTTTTAGGATATAGTATAAACTACATGATGTAATAGATAAATTATCACTAATATCCAATTCAATTAATTGTGGGCAACGATACAACAATAACATTAAATCTAAAATTAAAATACATTTACATAAAATATTAAAAACAATGACGTTTATTTCATTAATTCAACATATTAACATTATTTGTAAAATTAAAACTTACCACAATCTCGTATCAGTTTTTTAAACCCACTAATATTAAGACGTTTTATGTTTTGTACCATATTGTACATTAAATAACGTAAATCATCATTATTTATATGAGACCATGATACATTTAATTCTTCCAAACTAAAATATTAATAATGATTACAAATTAAAATAGGTATATTAAACATTCAATTGATTTACTTATTTAATGACAAAATATGCATAAGTCCAATATAATCAAGACCCATGGAAGAAGCCATGTTAAGCACTTTTAATTTTTTATTGCGTGCAATATTTTCACAACACACATGATCTACAAAACAATTTTCCAAACTTAATTTTACTAAATTATGACATTGCAGGAGCAGAGAACTCAGCACTAAAAAAAGTATTTCATAATATATAATATATATATAAACATTTAATTTGTAATTTATTATTAATTATATTTACATTTAACAGAAATAATTACAGCACTCATATCCAAATACTGTAATTTGGATAAAGGTATTTCAAATGTATAGAACTGAGAGCCAATTATCTGAAATTTAAATATCACATTAAAAACTAAATCTAAGCCATTAGACAAATAACTTACAGTTCCATGAGATAATGAAATGAATTTTATATTACGTCTAAGTAGTTTATCTAAAGCCATAACGGTCATTCGACGACGTGGTATATTTAAACATTGCCATAATGATTCATCATACGCGATTCGACGCCATTTTTTGCATACATAAGTACATTTAATTAATGTACGTCTGTCTAATATTTTAAATATATTAAGTATCATTTCTTCAGGTAACCAATCAAAATAATCTGTACATAAATACAAATTTTAATAAATTCATTAATTTATTTAAACTTAAACTTACTATCAAGTATCTTTGGTTTTTTATTTCTATATTTGTATAAAGAAGTAACTAAGCCAAAACCCATTGGCCATATCTAAATTAAATAAATATATTATTAGTATATAATTAAATTATATAATTTAAATATATTATGTTTATATCTATTATTAATCTCCAAATTTCATACTTAAATTTGGTGTGAACTACTATAAAGTATGTAGATTAGTGTCTCAGCAAATGATAAACAACAAAATGAATGAATTCAAAGTATTTTCATACATTTCATAAATTGTCAAACACCCTCAATACCATTGTATTATGGGCATTATTTAACTACCATTCTGATTCTATAATTCCTGTACCTTTATACTCTCTATAATTTAATTTTTCTATCCATTATGGCTACCTTAACGTTACAAATCTCTTCTCAATCATTTCTTTTGGAGTTTCAACTTATTCTACTAAATCTTTCATACTTTTTTTTCATTACTTTCATACATCATTAATCATTTTTCATAAACTTAATCATTCTTTTTAAACAATATTTAGTTTTTAGGTTTCTTATACTGTTTTTCTTAATTAGAACATTTATAATTATATTATTTGAATAATTTAAATTTTAATTAAATGTATTTAAGTAAAACTTGTATATAGCTTATAAAATTGAACTTTATTAGATTTGTTCCAACACATTGTCAAACTATCACAGAACTGCCAAGAGCATGTGCAGTAAAGTTTTACCGTTCCAACACGCTAAAAACACAAACTCAAACCCTTTGACAGTTCCAACATGTATTATTAATTAATTCTAATCCGTCATCAGATGAAGAACTAAATACAAGATAGCCATCTAAATCGTCAATATTACTCATTTTTAATTTTGTTTTTAGAATTACAAATTTTCAAATTGAATTAACAAATAACAACAGTAGTCAATAACACGGACCATGCCGCAAATAACAAATTAATTCAAATTATCACTGTTTAATTTCTTGTCTGTTTTACAATAATGTAATAATCCGAAATGTGTTCCAACAAAATTCCCAATCCACAATTAGTTCACTTTTGTACATACGAAGTGTGTAATTCAATCACAGACTGTCCATAAACAGTCCAAAACTAATCACAAATTTTATGTTGAAACAAACTTATTATTGACGTTAAAAAAAAAATAATAATTTGAAATTGACTGTTTTTATATGTAAATACCTATGTAATTTATTTTTGAATTTAAAAACATATTGGTAAATAATTCAAATTTAATTTTAGGTGCTTGAAAAATTTTTACTCAAAAACGTTTTATTCATAATTTAAAATTTTTCTATAGAATTTAATTTTTAAATAAATATCTTAGTATACCTATTTAGTTAAATTTTAATTAAATTTTATGTAAAGTCAAATTTATTAAAATTATTATATTTTATAATTATATGATTATCTTTTTATTAATATACATTAATTTTATTAATTTATACATGTAAAGAACAAAAAAATTACCAATTAAACTTTGGTGCCTATGTATATATATATATATTAGTTATAAAACATAATTGTAATAATTTTATAAATAAGTATAATTAACTTTTCAAAGTAATCATAAAAATATATTTTACCGAATTATCTGGATTTAAATAACGGCGACGTTTTACAATTTCATTGTTATCCAATGTATCAACACCAAGATCTTCATAACCACTAAGATTCATTGTAAATGTTCTTCGTCTGGTCGTCCTACAATTTAAAAACATGAAATTATTTAAAGTCAATACATCATGCAATAATGTGATTATAATTTATTCACTCTGGCGTTACTCCCAAGTTCATTGTTCTTAAGATATAAAATTGTACGAAACTTGATGAAACTATTTGCCACCCAAGTATATTTTTAATGTTGTTTAGTGTATACTGCATTCATAGATTTCAATAAAAAGTAACGTAAAAAATTGACATAATTTGTCAACAATGAACGAACGTAATTATTATAGAATAGTGAAATGTAAAAACCTAATGTAATACGTATATTGCACATTTGCACACGCCACAATAATTAATTACAAAACGGCAACTGCAAGCTAAAACGCGTTAATTTTTTTACTTTTTATTTTTTAGTTGTAGGTTGTAGACTTACTAGACTTTTTCCCTCCAAACATTTTGCGCGGTTTATCAGCATAACCTATAAAATGACAAATGTCATCATGGAAAAAGAAAAATCCATAGCATGAATTAAGATAGTATGAAGTAGATGATGGATACCCAACTTTAGTGTGAAAAGTGACTACTAAATTGACTCTCTATACTGCGGAAAACCTGCACTAGCGCTCCAAACGGGAAAATATGAAATCATTGTACATGCCATTATCTACTGTACCTATACACTATACACGATAAGAATAACCGTAATTTAAAGTGTTGAGTTTTTGAAAAGTAGAGTTAATTTTATAAGTTTTATTACTTTAAATTTGAATTATTTAAATAGGTATATAATTTAGATCGTTAAGGTTGAGGTATAACAATTTATATTTTTGTTTTTGTATTTTATAACAGATAATTGAATAATAATATTAAATAAAATATATTATTTTATTATGTTACTTTATAGTTTTTAAAAACAGGATGTAGAAGTAGAAGAGGTAAGTGTTACAAGAATATTTAACTATATTATATTTATTTTATTTAAGAAGTAACTAAATTTGATAATTTTTTTTTGATTTTATTTTTTTTTTACATATTTTGGTTTAGCATATAAGTATGCTGCCTCATTCTCATTGTAATATAATATGTAAAAATATTAGTTAACATATCTATTTAATGTTCTTGACATTCAAGTTTTAAACTAATATTCATTTAAAAAAATTCATTTACGTGTTTTCAAATGTTTCTAATGATCCAGTTTTTTAAAATATTAAAATCTTTAGGTACACCAAAGGTACTTCTCGTATTCTTTTGACAAAAAGGTACAACATGCCATTTTAAAAATAATTATTGCAAAATATAAACCAACACCAGAACTACACGTGTAACATGAACATGAATATAATTGCAATTTTTCATTAATTTAAATACTCGTACATGTTAATTCCTAATGTAAATGGCGGGAAATTAATTTATGACAATTTTTATTGAAGTGCTAAATTTAGCATAGCCGTGTCCGTAGCATTTTAGTACTGCATTAGGACACTAGCAGCGCTAACGTTGGTTTTCCGCACATGTCAGCTGTTATTTGGATTCAATTTTGTAGTCACTTTGGTATTACGTATTTTCTAGCATGTTGGATATCCATACTATCTTAATCATAGAGTAATAATTATTCTCTTATCATTATATCTTAATTCATGATCCATAGTCAGGCTCAGGCCATAGATAATAAAGAATGGATGGGCCACAGATAATATGCATAATAAACTAGATTTCACAGATATAGACACGATGTAGAGACATTGTGGATATAGATAATAAACTAGATTGCTAACTTGTACATTTTTCAACGTTAACCACTGACGCCAGTTGGTATGTCTATCCCACGATGTAAAGAAGATCTAGAACCTAGAAGTATCTTCTCTACATCGTGGTCTATCCACAGTTCCGCAGGATATTAGAGCACCACGTTATCATTTACCGCCATTTTAGTTGTGGGTTATAGTGTCTTATCAGTTATCAATATACCCACGATGGTAGAGAAGATCATGACAAAATAGATAGGTATGTCAGCAACTTATTGATACGCACCCGGGTGATTACCCCCCCACACTTCGTCTATAGCGTACTTCTCCGCTTATTATTGGCTGTTCATTTAAATGAACATTTAATACCTATTATCCACGTTTGTATGTACAATCGTGCGATTATCTATAATATGCGAGTATAATGAAAACATATGATAATACATTGAGATTGAAGTATTGTAATTGTATAGTAATTGTATTTCTTTAAAGTTAAACAATAATATTTAATTACAAATAAGTAATTACAATTTAAATTTTTTTTACTCTAATTTATCTTGTAAATTTTTATTTTTAAATGTGTCTTCTATTTTTAATAATTGTTTAGTATTTAATTTTTTGTTCATATTATTTAATCTTATATATGTTCGAGTTCTTATGATACAGTAAAGTACTTCTTCTGGTATATTTAATTCTTTAATTTTTGGCATAACAATATTGTATAAAGTTTTAAAAATGGATGGAGTTTTTGACAGAGTATCTCCGTGTAAATTTATAAAATCTTTTCTGTTTGTTGGACAGCTTTATACAGATTTTCTGATGGACTAGTCAAATTACATTTTGAAATATAATTTATCCAACTATTTGTTTCTTTATTATGTTCAATACACAAGAAAAATAAAATAAAAAAAGATGAGCTGATACTCCTGCCGCACAGGATACAGGTGTGCGAACCATAGCGTTTAATTTTAATTATAATTTGAATGCAATGATAAACCATTGCATTCGAAAAAACGATTCTGAGCGAAGTTCAGTCAGATTATAATTTTCGTTTGAACTAAAAATATCAACTTAAAACAGCTATAAAAAAAAATTGAGATTAGGGATTTTTCTAATATTTTAGTATGATGTTAATTAATATGTAAGTATACTTCAATAAAATTTTCAGACCTTAATACCAAAAATTGACAATTTTATCAAACATTATATACGTAAAAACGAGAATTTTACGAAATATTCAATGTTCAATATTTTGTAGAAAAATTTAAAAAACGGTTCCAAAATTTTACCACATATATATAATAGCTATGTGAACCTTCAAAAAAAATTTCAGGTCTCTATCTAAAAAATTGCCTGAGTTATCGTGAAATGTAGAAATTGAATTCGTCAAAATTTCATTTTTCGTGAAAAATGCCGTTTTTTCGTCATTTTTTCGGAGTTTTTTCTACCGCTTATAGTAAATTTTGAGAAATTCGAAAAATGACCTAAATAAAGTACCATCTACATCCACTTTTACATCTGAAACTCGCTATTCGTGAAAATCGAAGCGTTATTTCTGGTAGTAAAAGTGTTTTCAGAATATTTATTTATATGTATGGATTCTAAGATTTTCGTTTTCCTAAAAATATCAACTTAAAACGGCTATAAAAAAAAATTTTGACAATGGATTTTTATAATATTTTAGTATGATGTTAAGTAATATGTAAGTATACTTGAGTAAAATTTTCAGACCAAAATACCCAAAATTGACAATTTTATCAAACATTATATACGTAAAAACGTGAATTTTACGAAATATTCAAAGTCCTATATTTTGTAGAAAAATTAACATAACGGTTCCAAAATTTTACCACATATGTATAATAGCTATGTGAACACTCAAAAAAATTATCAGGTCGCTATCTTAAAAATTGCCTGAGTTATCGTGAAATATAGAAATTGAATTTGTCAAAATTTCATTTTTCGTGAAAAATGCCGCTTTTTCGTCATTTTTTCGAAGTTTTTTCTACCGCTTAGGGTCAATTTTGAGAAATTCAAAAAATGACCTAAATAAAGTACCAACTAGATCCACTTTGCTACCGGAAACATACCCTATTCGTGATAATCGGAGCATTATTTCGGGTAGTAAAAATGTCTTCAGAATAAAAAAAAAAAAAAACAAAAAAAAAATCACACATCATTGTAAAACCAATACATTCTTCGCTTCGCTCAGAATCTAATATAAAATATTTTTTGTAAATTAATAATAACTCGTGTGTTAATAAATGATAAGCACGATGCACGAGAAACATATAATTATAATATTATGTATATAGTTTTTTAAAGAAAATATATTTTATATTTTGGCGGTAACTTTATGATTGTTAATCTACTCTGTCATTGTACAAAATCACTAGATTCACAACCAATGAAACGAGGAGAACTACAGTAGGCGTGGTGCGCATAATTGGTGAAAAACATGAATGTTGCTGACATACCTATTTATTTTGTCATGGAGAAGATCTTCTCTACATCGTCAATATACCACAGTCACACAGATCATCTATTCAGTGAATATATCGTCAAACAGGGATGGCTGCTTACTTCTCTCCATAGACGTATACGTTTACGTACATTTTTCTACAAAATATAGAAATTTGAATATTTCCAAGGAATACAGATAATAAATTAGTGATTAAATTTTTTTATATTTAATAAAATATAAGTATATAATTATATTTTTATATTCATATTTAAAAAATGAGCTGATACTCCTGCGCACAGGATACAGGTGTGCGAATCATAGCGTTTAATTTTAATTACAATTTGAATGCAATGATAAACCATTGCATTCGTAAAAACGATTCTGAGCGAAGTTCCGTCAGATTATAATTTTCGTTTGAACTAAAAATATCAACTTAAAACAGCTATAAAAAAAAATTTAGATTAGGGATTTTTATAATATTTTAGTATGATGTTAAGTAATAAGTAAGTATATTTCAGTAAAATTTTCAGACCCTAATACCAAAAATTGCCAATTTTATCAAACATTATATACATAAAAACGAGAATTTTACGAAATATTCAATGTCCAATATTTTGTAGAAAAATAAACGTAACGGTTCCAAAATTTTACCAACAAACATACTATATTGGGCCCCTGTACTAAATATTTTTTCGGGCCCCCATTTACCGAACACTATTAAAAAAACAAATACCCTATAATTTTTATTTTTAAAATAATAACATTAATTATTATTAGGTACTATTTACTATCTTTATTATTACAATACAATTACGAAAAAGAAAAAAATATATAGTATAATTTGACATAGGTATAATATGTATATGAAATATATTTTTAGATTCTGAGCGAAGCGAAGAATGTATTGGTTTTACAATGTGTGATTTTTTTTTTTTTTTTTTTTTTATGTCTGTGTACAAAAATACTACCCGAAATAATGCTCCGATTTTCATGAATAGGGTATGTTTCCGGTAGCAAAGTGGATGCTTAAGTTGGATAGACTTTACTTAGGTCATTTTTTGAATTTCTCAAAATTGACGCTATGCGGTAGAAAAAACGACGAAAAAATGACGAAAAAACGGAATTTTTCGCGAAAAATGAAATTTCGACGAATTCGATTTTTATATTTCAAGATAACTCAGGCAATTTTAAAGATAGAGACCTGAAATTTTTTTTGGATGTTCACATAGCTACTATATATAAGTGGTATAATTTTGGAACCGTTACATTAATTTTTCTCCAAAATATAGGACTTTGAATATTTCGTAAAATTCACGTTTTTACGTATATAATGTGTGATAAAATTGTCAATTTTGGGTATTTTGGTCTGAAAATTTTATTGAAGTATACGTACATATTACTTAACATCATACTAAAATATTAGAAAAATCCATTGTTACAATACGGACATACAATGTACAACCCGCAGACAAATATATCAATAAAATAAATCCATATTATCTCTATAACAGATATAAAATATATATACATATATATATAATTATTATATTAATATTTTGTAAATAATTTTTGTGAATTGAAAAAATTGTGCATTTCACTACATTTTATTGCAATTGTCCCTTGTGTTCGTATGAATTATATAAATAAACACATTTATTTTACCAGGCCCCTAAAACATCCGGACCCAGGCACGTATTTAAGGGGGGGGTGATAGGGGCGATCGCCCTCCCCCCCAAGAACCGTATAATATTATACAAAATTCAATAATTAATTTAATTTTAATAGAAATATCGCAATAATTTTGTAAATTAACTCTTTTTACGTCACAGTGAAATTGAATACCTGAATAAGTCTAGATATATATTTGTAACATAAACATACTAACATAATATAATAATACCAGTGGCGGCCAGAGACGTATTTACATTTTTGGCGCCCTGGGGCCCTGCATTTTAGCGCCCTTGCCCATGCCTCTAAAATAAGAACAATGGAAAAGTATGGAATACCTTATGTAATTGATAAATAAATTATTAAACACATTAATATTTTCAATATAAATGTTTATATATATATATTTTTAAAAAATCAAATCATTAATACTATTATTTAATCATTATCATTATTGTGAAATACATTAAAAAAAAATTATATTTTTCTATGACTTTTGTTGTTTCGAAAAAATATTAATTATATCATCATAATTTAAATCTATAGTTATAGCCGATTCAATGGAAAAAACCGCTAATTTATTGAGACGATCATCAGTCATTCTTGACCTTAAATATGATTTTACTCTTTTTAACACAAAAAATGATCTCTCAGCTGAACAATTTGTTGTTGGACAACAAAGATACATCCTAAATGCTATGTCTACATAGGGAAACAGTTCATGTAGTTTTATCATTCATTTTATATAAATCAATTTATATATATCATTTTACATATATCAATTATGGTTTTAGGTTTAATAGGTAAATTGATTAAATAACTTCTGAATTGTACACATTCATTTGGAAATGAAAGAGAAAGATCATTTGTATACATATTTTGTAATATTCCAGCTTGTTCATATACCTTTGATGGTTAGGTTAGGTATGGAATGGTTATTTTTTTTTTTTTTTTGCTCAGTCGGCGCATACCCTCCACCAATAAATTTTTAATAACACCACTGTTTTGGCCCCCCTTTAGAAATGTGGCGCCCGGGGCTCAAGCCCCCCTGAGCCCTCCCTAAATACGTCCCTGGTGGCGGCTCATGATCACTGATCAAGGGAGTGCAACTTTAAATATCTCTCTTTATATGGAAAATAATAAAATATATAAACATACAGTTTAAACATATAGTTTATGTGTATTTATTTTAATTGTATATAAAGTATAAATATATGAGTATTCAACTTATGATATAGATATATATAAAAAAAAAATCGCCCCCCCCCAAGATCACGGTCTAGATACTCTGGGTCCAAACGACCCCCCATGTGGGGCCCTGCATATATATAATAGCTATGTGAGCACTCAAAAAAATTTTCAAGTCTCTATCTTAAAAATTGCCCGAGTTATCGAGAAATATAGAAATTGGATTCGTCAAAATTCATTTTTCGTGAAAAATGCCGTTTTTTCGTCATTTTTTCGAAGTTTTTTCTACCGCTTATAGTCAATTTTGAAAAATTCGAAAAATGACCTAAATAAAGTACCATCTACATCCACTTTTACATCTGAAACTCACTATTCATGAAAATCGAAGCATTATTTCGGGTACCTAGTAAAAGTGTTTTCAGAATATTTATTTATACGTATGGATTCTAAGATTTTCGTTTTACTAAAAATATCAACTTAAAACAGCTATAAAAAAAAATTGTGACTTGGAATTTTTATAATTTTTTTGTATGATATTAAGTAATATTTAAGTATACTACAGTAAAATTTTTAGACGATAATACCTAAAATTGACAATTTTATCAAACATTATATACGTAAAAACGTGAATTTTACGAAATATTCTAGGTCCTATATTTTGTAGAAAAATTAACATAACGATTCCAAAATTTTACCACATATATATAATAGCTATGTGAACACCCAAAAAAATTTTCAAGTTTCTATCTTAAAAATTTCCCGAGTTATCGAGAAATATAGAAATCGAATTCGTCAAAATTTCATTTTTCGACATTTTTTCGAAGTTTTTTCTACCGCTTAGGGTCAATTTTGAGAAATTCGAAAAATGACCTAAATAAAGTACCAACTAGATCCACTTTGCTACCGGAAAAATACCCAATTCGTGATAATCGGAGCATTATTTCGGGTAGTAAAAATGTTTACAGAATAAAAAAAAAATCACACATCATTGTAAAATCAATACATTCTTCGCTTCGCTCAGAATCTAAAATCAAATTAATCATTTCAAAATTGTTTTATTATTTATGATGTACATCGTAATCGTACCTACATGTATACAATCTATGTAAATATACTCAATAAAATTTTCAAGTCTCTATGACTTACCTATACCTAATTGCTAATTCTAATACCTACATTTTCTTAGTTAATAGTTATTTTATTTTAAAATAATTAAATTCAAAATAATAGTTCCCATAAATTATTCGTTTTCCGTGATTTTTTCCGAGTTTTCCCTATACTATTACTGTAACTATTAATAAATTCGAAAAATAACAAAATAAAATACCTACTATATAAAATTATCTATTGAAAACATAATTATGACTACCTCTCATTTGGGGTAATTGAATTATTATTTTTACCTCAAAAATGTTTAATATAAACTAAATTTTAAAAAATAAATAAATAAAAAATACGTATCAATATACGTATCAATTCACATTCTTCGTTTCGTTCAGAATTCAAATTTAAGCCCAATGGCTTTATTTACCAATGCCATTAATCCTCTAGTTACATCACTGCATTTTAAAATACTATATACTTAGTCCTACTACCTACCTACCTATATTTTCATCCCTTCATAAACGACTGTATAGTTATAGTGTAAATCAGGGGTGTCCCACCTTTTGTGATGACTGGGCCACATCATATGGCTAGAAATTTTTGTGGGCCACATAATTTTAATAATTACACAGACAAATTTAATGATTAAATTATATTCTATAATACAACAATACATTATTTTTTATATAATTTTATAATAGCGAATAATAAGCAAAAATATTAATATTTAATTATAATTACATGAAAAAATATATTTATTAATAATAAAAATAATAAAGTTAATAAAATAATTAATTAATTAATGGCTTTTAAATTGAAGTGATGGCCGCATCAAAATCTACCCCGGGCCATATTCGGCCCCCGGGCCGCGGGTTGGACACCCCTGGTGTAAATCGAAGAACGATTGTTGATGGCCATGAATAATTAAATAAAATAAATAAAACACCTATTCCAAAATTTTAATTTTCCAATTATGCAACTTTTTAGAAAATAAATTATCCACGTACCTATGATAACACGAATATAAAGTATAACATTATAACATTACCTATTATTTATTACCTAATTTCAAGTTTGATCTGACGACTCAGAGAGGACTGTGTTAACATTATTTATTAATCAATCATGTATAATAATTAACAAATGCGTTTTAATACCATAGATAATATTGCATAATATATACCTACAAAGTGCATATTAATACATTATATACCTTAATAACTTATAATATCTATGTTTAATTAGATAGTTATAAACACGGATAAGCGCACATCCTACGGAATGTATGGATGTGTTTCCTTAGCGACGACCTCTTTATAGGTTTGAAATTTGAATCAATACCTCTTATTTCTAAAAGAAAAAGTTATCGTAAAATATAATATTAGTTTATTATGTCAGATATTCTGTTTTTTTTTGTCGTAAACAATACATAAAATGCATTCTTCAAATCATTTGTCTGAAACGGAATTTAAAAACAATAAAAAGTAAAATTACAAAATATTCATAAATATAAGTAGTTATAAAAAGAATAGATATACCTATATTATTATATTTTTCAGTGATCCGAAAATTGCAGAGAAAAAAGTCGACACAAAAACACTGCACACTAAATATTTACAGTCAGTTTTACACGAAAAAGAAAAACCTGAACCTTTGGTATGTTCAACCTTTTTTACATATTTTATGTCAAAAATTATAATCATCACATTGTATGAATTTTTTTTAAATCATTATTTTCTATAATGTATCTTAGGTTGGTTTTTTACAATACACAAACTTAAGAGAAAATGAAGATACAGTAGAAATTGAAAAAGAATTTACAGTAGATGGTGGAGAATGTAAGTATTTCCGAAATATAATTAAATTCTTATCATAATTCAATTATAATTGTGATTTATATCTATATAAGTAAATAATACCTAATAATACTTCTATTAAAAATACCCATGCGCTATGCCCCGCTTATAATAAAATAATATAATAATAATGCTAATCCTAATCATAGGTAATAAACAAATATCTGCGCTTTCTTAATTTATTGTCAAATATATCTATTTATACTGTTTAAAATTATAAATAACAACTTTTTTAGATTCTTCTATAATAATTAGGTAGGTATATTATGAACATAACATAAAATTATTTTATGTTATTTATAAATTTATAATTATACTATATTATTATATTGTTTATTTTTTGATACGCCATACGCATTTGTAGGTATAAACATATTAATTAAATTATACAACTTTGTTTATAATTTTATTATTACAAATAAATAACAATACAATTTTATATACTAAATATTATCTATTATAATAAATAATAAGTGATAAAAAAAGTTAATCAGTATATTATTTCCGTAAATATAAATTTATGTCAGTTAGTAGGTACATCGTGCTGTTAAATTTTTACCAGACATATATATTTATTTACTTATAAAACATTGACTTCCTAAAATCTACTCTAAAAAAAAAAAAAAAAAAAAAAAAAAAATGGTAACTCCCAAATCCCAAATAGTTTTATTTTATATTAGAATAATACATTTATACATTTTGCACACTAACTACTATAAAGTACTAAGTAATAAGTATAACTAAAACGATAAAATTGTTATGTTATAATATATCTACAAACTACAACCCATCTGTATACTGTATACTTATAATTATTGGTAAAAATTGAATTTATTATATTATTTCTTTTTCTTATAACAGTCCTTAACCCACTGCTCAATAATACATTAATTAAAATTAAATATAAATATAAATTATATTAATATTATAATATGTTATTATACTCCTATAAATCTTCTTCTCCTTCGACCTTTCTCCCAATTATTTATGACCGGCCACCCTGATCCTCAAATTCCATTAGACTCTATCTCTTGTATCTTTTCTCATCCAATCATCCACCTCTCTTCTTAAAACATGCAATAACCATTTCAATCTTTCTCATGAAATTTGTCCACTAGTGAAGCCTATTCCTATACTACCTTTTATATATCCATTTCTTACTCTTCCTTCTCTAGTAATTCTACTCATCCACTTTAACATACTTAACTCTGCAACGCTCATTTTTTGCTCTATTTTTCCATCTATTGCCCAACATTCTGATTCATACATCATTGCCAGACAAACAACTGCCTTATAAAATTTACCTTTAACCGTATTGGAACTTTTTTATCACACAAACCACTTGAGGATACTAGTATATAAAAATGTATCTATAAAATTGTATTTTTTATTATTTAATTATTTAGCAATACATTCGGATAAGTCATTTAGTTCTGAATCTGATGAAACCGAATCAATTGAAGAAGAAATTATAGTTAAAAAAGATTCAATAGTTAAAGAAGAACCTCCTGAAATATTAAACTTAGATGCGATTATAGACGAATTTAAAACAGTAAAAGAATATAAATTTGTTTACTTAATTTATGCTGTTGACAAAACATCTAAATATTTTTCACCATATAACTTCGTAATTGTGCCGTTTAAAAACATCAATAAAAGTTGTTTTTTTACACTAAGTAACGAAGGTATGATGTCACACATTCGAAATGAAATTATATTCACATCTTTTGCGGTATTCGAAAAAGATTATAGACGATACCAGAAACTTGTACAAGTAAATCTAAATATTTTTATAAATAGTATATAACATTATAATTTATAACCTATTACCTAGCTATTGACTTATTGTAAATTAATAATTATTATGTTACGTTGTTAATTTACGAGTATATATTGTATATTTGTATCGTCTAGCGCCGGACGCCTATTTGGCAGAATTTTTATTGGGTACCCGTAGGTTTCTGGCTTTCTGCCATACCCGGTTGGGGGGATGGTACCATCTTAAAATATGGTATGTACACAAATATTAACCTATATACAGTGATAAAATTATGTGACATATTTTTTTTAACCAACACAAGGAATATTTAAATAAATACGGAATAATTTTAAAATTAATTTTTATTATATTTTATTTATAGTTAGATTGGTTTAAAAATTATCTACGGCGAAAGTGTTTATACTTTTGGTATAAACATATTTCACGAAATAAATATTATTGGGCGCAAGATGAAATCCAGACTCCGTTAACTGTGTTTTTCTTGTTCAAACCATTGCGAGACGCAACGTTAAATATATCTAATATAATATATCAGACATTAAATATTATTATGTACGATAATACGTTCATTGAAGAAAACACTCTTCAAAGTTTCAAAATACAACAAGTACCGTAGTAAAACATTGCAATATTTTTATTTACATTTACATGCCTCAAATGCTTATTGATGTTTATAATTTGTTTGTTAATCTATACGAAATGCTCGTGTTTTACAGGAAAATAGTATTGAAGCGGCTATTGGACATTTAAAAAATATACGTATTTCCATTAAAGATCTCGTAATACATGCGTGTTTATGCGCACTGGAAGAATCTGGGTTTGCTGTAAACGACTCAAATTATCATGTAAATCAATTCTCAGAAAAATCGAATATTAACCGTTATAGAGGGACCATGTACAAAATGCCATTTATCAAGCAAAGAGCGAAGTTCAAATGTTGCTATAGACTATGCAGATTCATTATGTGGATTGACTTTTTTATACAATCACATTTACACACGATTATTAAAAATCAAATTTCACGATTCGAATGGGATGTATACCAACATTTTAAATACGTACCCAGTGATGATTTACTAAACGACACTGACGTGTGTACGGTACTGGAAAGTGAAAGATCTTCGGACGATCCGAAAGTATACCACATAAATTATAAATCATAATTTATTTTTTTCATATTTTAAATATAATTTATTTTAATTAAATATATATTAGTCGCCACTATTCACATTAGACGTTTTCTTAACAAAATCTGGTATTGAACTTAATGATACCCAGACTGATTTTAATTCATACATATCGTTTTTAATGGAAAATTGGAAATGGAATATGGTTACTTACATTACTCCGCTTTTGAATGATAAAGAAATGGACGATTTTGCAAGGTAAGTTATTCATATTTACTTTGAATACAATACATACAATACCTACATTATTGATTGTATTGATTTTAATAATTTTTTTAGCCCTGTTATTTGTGAAAAAAAAAACGATAGATTATGTGGTGAAGGACCGTCATTACAATTTGTGTTTGATATTGATTATGAATATAAAAATTCTTCAGAAAGAATATTAAATTATTTCAACACAAACTATGATGCAATATATAAATATTTAAAACGTTTGGAATACGTACACATTATTTATATAGAAAATGAAAATTTAGATAAAGAGACTATTAAAAATGAAATTGGTATATATACAAAATGAATAATATACGTGTTTCCATGCATTTGCCAAAATGTAAAAAAATTTTCTCTCTATAGGTATAATAAACTTCCGTAAAATGTTGGAGAAATATAAACAACAACGAAATGATGTGGATAAAATAGTATCAACTCAAATGTTAGGCATATTCAATTTAAAATTACATTTATTGAAAAATATTGCAAGACCTACATGTGAAAAATTATTGGAATTGGTTGAAAAAACAATGGTCAAGTATGTATACAATAAAATTATTGTAATTTGTAATGTATAAGAATTTATAGCAAATACATTTCTAGAGTGGGAAAACAGTTAGTAGATGAACTAACGAATGAAATCAATAATTCTATTAAATATCTCAATACTTTACCATCTACAGCTGCACAATACGTTGATTATAAAAAATTTTTAGAAAAATCCTTTATTCGAGTAATTAAATATATAGTTATAAACACTTAACATAATTATATAAACACGAATTTTAATATTATAGTTGGATGAACTAGATAATAATTTAAATTATATTAGAGATTTATATGACTTAGCTGATGAATTTGATGTACCCGTTCCAGAAGAAGATATAGATAGTTATTATGTAAATAATATACGAGTATATATTTATACATATATATTTATTTTAAAATTATTTTAAATATATGTTTATAGAAGTTCTCAGATTCATTAACTAGTTTACAAACGATATTCGAACAAATTAATAATGAACAAGATAAACTTATAGCTGAATTCATTAAAAAAATAGATATCCATATAGTAGATTTACTCAGAGACGTGGATCAAATAAATATTGAAGTCAATGTAATAATTTAGCTATTATACATACATTTTCTCATATATTATATTATATATATATATGAAATATATGAGAAAATGTATAATATATATTATATATGTATATATACTCGTATATATTTTTACTTTTTTTTATAGGAATCTTGGTTAACAGATATTAATTCAAATAAAGAAGAAATAAAAATGATGCTATCAAATCTTAATAATCAATTATTAGAACATCAAGAAAAAGCAAATCTATATAAGTCTTATCAACGTTTCTTTCGTGTTGAGATGACAAAATATGATATTTTAAATGATGCTAATGAAGCTTTAAGACTTAGAACAGTACTTTGGGATTCTTTAGATGAATGGGATAGAATAATGTCTGTCTGGGAAGAAAATAATTTTCATGATTTAGACGTAGAACAAATGAATACATTCTTAGCACTTAATTTAAAATATGTAATGCAGTTTAAAAAAGGTCTTCCCGATTGTGAGATTGTTAATGTTATTGATAAAAAAGTGGAATTATTTAAACAAAAAATGACAATAATAACTATGTTACGAAATCCGGATCTTAAGAACCACCATTGGATTAAAATTGAGCAAATACTCGGGGCGAAATTTCCAACCAACCGGCCTCTCACTTTAATTATGCTCGAAGAATTAGGTGCATTCAAACATGGTTCTGAAATAATGGAAGTTTCTGGACAAGCTAGCTCTGAAGCTACTTTAGAAACAATCTCGAAGAAAGTTGAAGATTCTTGGAAAGGGCTAGAACTAATAGTACTTCCCTATAAAAACTCAACCGATGTTTTTATACTTGGTTCATTAGAAGAAATTCAATTAACATTAGAAGAAGCAAATATTAATTTAAATACTCTTATTACGTCGAAACATGTAGTGATGATTAAAGCAAGAGTTGAAAAATGGATAAGCTCTATGAAAATAATGAATGACATTTTAGTAAGTATTTATATTTTAATAGAAGATCAATTATTATGATTATTTATACACATAGTAATAATTATTATATTTTCAGAATTATTATACTACATTTTAGTATTAATAAACTTAGATGATTAAGTATTTTAAGATAGATAATATTACTTAAGATTTAATTTCTATTCAGACTGAATGGACGACGTGTCAGAATAATTGGATTTATTTAGAATCAATATTTGCGGCTCCTGATATACAAAGACAACTTCCAAGTGAAGCTAAATGGTTTGACCAAGTAAATAAATCTTGGAAGAGCATAATGCAAAAAGTCGAAAAAAACCCTGTAGCTATTACCACATGTACAGAAAACGACCTTTTACAAAACCTTATGAAAAACAATCAAGTGTTAGATCAAATTATGTTATGTTTAGAAGCATATTTAGAATCAAAAAGAGTTGTATTTCCACGATTTTATTTCTTATCTAATGATGAGCTAATAGAAATAATTGCTCAAGCACGAAACGCCAGAGCTGTACAGCCATATATGAGCAAATGTTTTGATGCTATTTGGAGAATACAATTTGAAAACGACGATGAAGAAGGAAAACCATTGCCCTCAGAAAAAGATGGAAGTTCACCTACCAATATTATTGCTATGATATCTTCTGAAAAAGAAGTTGTAAAATTCGTTTCCGCGGTTAAATCTACAGGAAACGTTGAATTTTGGCTATCTAGAGTAGAGGAAGAGATGACTAATACACTCCGATCACTTATGTTACGAGCTATTAAACATTACGACAAGCTTCCTAGAGAAAAATGGGTGTTATTACACTCAGCCCAGGTTAGGTAAATAAATAATTATTAGTATTTTAGATTTTAAATTATATTATCTTTTTAGTTAGTACTTGGTGTTTCTCAGATGATGTGGTGTCGCGATATACATACAATTTTTAAACTTGAATCAAACATTCAAAACGCTTTAGTTAAATTTGAACAAAAATGTTTTAAATTAAGTATCATATCTCAAACTTTGTATTATAGAATATTTAGATTTCTGAAATTAATAATAACTTACTATTTTAGGATCTAAATAACTTAGCAGCAATGGTTCGAGGACATTTAACTAAACTTCAACGTTCAGTAATATGTGCATTGATTACCATTGATGTCCACGCTAGAGATATAATTTCGACTATGGTCTTACATAAAATTAACAGCGAGACAAATTTTGAGTGGTTAAAACAGCTTCGTTATTATTGGGATACTATAGATAGTTGCGTTGCTTATATGGCAAATGCACGTTGGTTATATGCATTTGAATACCTAGGCGCCTCTCCTCGGTTAGTAATTACGCCATTAACTGATAAATGCTACTTATGCTTGATGGGTGCACTTCAATTAAACCTTGGTGGTGCACCAGCTGGACCTGCGGGAACTGGAAAGACTGAAACAACTAAAGATCTTGCAAAAGCATTAGCCACACAATGCGTTGTGTTTAACTGTTCTGACGGATTAGATTATAAAGTGTGTACATTAATTTAAAAATAAATAAATTATTGGAAAATAATTAACAATTCGTACTATAGATGATGGGTAAATTTTTTGCGGGCTTAGCTCAATCGGGAGCATGGTGTTGTTTTGATGAATTTAACCGCATAGAAATCGAAGTATTATCAGTTATCGCACAACAATTAATTACTATTATGAATGCAAAAATAATCAATGCCAATAGATTCATATTTGAAGGTCGAGAAATTAGACTTATTAAAACATGTGCAGCGTTTATAACGATGAATCCCGGATATGCGGGCAGGAGTGAATTACCAGATAATTTGCAAGCATTATTTAGACCAATGGCAATGATGGTACCAGATTATGGCCTAATCGCTGAAGTTATATTGTATTCTGAAGGTTTTGAATCATCAAAAATGTTGGCTCAGAAAATGGTAAAAATGTATAAATTGTGTAGTGAACAACTTTCTATTCAGGATCACTATGATTTTGGAATGAGGTAATAAATACTTAAGCTTTAAGAAATTATATAATTTTAAAATTGTAATACTTTATAGAGCCGTGAAAAGCGTTTTAGTAATGGCAGGTTCGTTAAAACGAGAAAATCCTTTCATAAATGAAAATTTAGTTTTAATCAGAGCTTTAAGGGATAGTAATTTACCAAAATTCCTAAAAGACGACGCTATACTATTTCAAGTATAATATAAACATTTTTATTTGAAATATACAGGTATAATAATATTAGAATAAAATTATTTTAAATTTTAAACGTTTAGGGTATTTTAAATGATTTATTTCCTGGAGTTGTTTTACCTGAACAAGATTATGGAATGTTCTTATCAACTGCCAAATATGTAATGGAAAGGGAAGGGTTTCAAATAGAAGAATGTATATATGTTAAAGTTATACAGTTATTAGAGACAATAATTGTCAGACATGGTATTATGACAGTAGGCCCTACTGGAGGTGGAAAAACTTCAATTTTAAAAATACTTGGTGAAACATTAACAGAGCTTTATATAAATAAAGTAGAAGAACAATATTTCAGACCAGTTAAAATATACTCATTAAATCCTAAAGCTATTACTATGGGTGAACTTTACGGTGAAGTTAACTTACTTACAATGGAATGGAGAGATGGATTACTTGGAAAGTTTGTAAGAGAAACAGCTCAAACAACAAAAGAAGAGTTTCAATGGGTGGTTTGTGATGGTCCTGTAGATGCAATATGGATTGAAAATCTTAATACTGTACTTGATGATAACAAAATGTTATGTTTAGCAAATTCAGAACGCATTAAATTAAATTCCTGGGTAAAATTAATAACATATATCTAATTATTTTGAAATAAATAGTTAATACTAAGATACAATATAGGTGAGAATGATTTTTGAAGTTGGTGACTTATCACAAGCTTCACCTGCTACAGTTAGTAGGTGTGGAATGGTTTATGTAGATCCTGCTGAATTAGGATGGTTACCATATATACGTTCATGGTTAAATAGATTAGAAAATGATATAATTAAAAATAGTATAGAATTAAATAATTATTTATTAACTTTATTTGAGACTTACGCTGTCGAAGGATTTCTATTTATCGATAAAAATTGTTTGGCTCCTATCAAACAGGTATTAATATATATTATTATATTATATAAATATTTTATTAGATTCTGAGCGAAGCGAAGAATGTATTGGTTTTACAATGATGTGTGATTTTTTTTTGTTTTTTTTTTTTGTTTTTTTGTTTTGTTTTTTTTTATGTCTGTGTACAAAAATACTACCCGAAATAATGCTCCGATTTTCACGAATAGGGTATGTTTCCGGTAGCAAAGTGGATGTACTTGGTACTTTACTTAGGCCATTTTTTGAATTTCTCAAAATTGACGCTATGCGGTAGAAAAAACTTCGAAAAAATGACGAAAAAACGGCATTTTTTACGAAAAATGAAATTTTGACGAATTCAATTTCTATAATTCACGATAACTCGGGCAATTTTTAAGTTAATGACTTGAAAAATTTTTTGGGTGTTCTCGTAGCTATTATATATAAGTGGTAAAATTTTGGAACCGTTTTTTAAATTTTTTTCCTAAATATAGGACTAATTTGGGTAGTATTTTTGTACACAGACATAAAAAAAAAAAAAAAAAAAAAAAAAATCACACATCATTGTAAAACCAATACATTCTTCGCTTCGCTCAGAATCTAAAATTAATGAACAATTCATTTGCATAATGTATTTCAGACTAAAGTCAGTAAAGCAACCATGATGTGTGCCATTCTCGAATCTCTTTTAACTGATCCTAATAGTTTTGATGCGGTAACAGAAAATTCAAAAGTTCGAAAATATATTTGCCAATCATTCATTTTTTCGTACTTATGGTCTTTAGGATCTAATTTAATTGATTCATCTAAGATTAAATTTGAAGATTTCGTATTTAATCAATTTGAAGAACATTCTGATGCTGGTATTTCACCAGGAATGGAATTATTTAACGTGTATCTTAATATAGCAAATAGAACATTTGAAAATTGGAATTCCATCGTTCCAGACTTTATATACAACAAAGAAACACCATATTTTGAATTATTAGTACCTACAGTAGATAGCATACGTTATTCCTATGTAATGCTAAGACTAGTAAAAATGAACCGACCCGTTATGTTAACTGGAATAACAGGTAAATAATATTTATATACGATACAATAATATCATATAAGTATATCATAATAATTATTATTATTGTTTACAATAATTATAGAATTATAAATATTATTTTAGGTGTGGGAAAAACATCAGTGGCAAATTTTGTTATGCAAAATCTAACTGGATCTATAGCAAATGATTGGATTACCGCGATGATCAATTTTTCTGCACAAACTAGTAGTAGTAGGACTCAAGAAATATTAGAATCGAAACTAGAAAAGAAAAAACGAAATCGTTTTGGAGCGCCAGGAAATAAACGACTAGCAATTTTCATTGACGACGTTAATATGCCGAAACCTGAAGTATATGGTGCTCAACCACCTATTGAATTATTGAGACAACTTTTGGATGCTGGTGGCTTTTATGATCGTGAAAAGTTATTTTGGAAAAGCATCGAAAATGTAATTATATGTACTATATGTGCACCTCCAGGAGGAGGACGAAATGCATTAACTCCTAGATTTACTAGACATTTTTCTATGATGTTTATTCCTACTACGAGTGAAAATGCTATGAAAACTATATTTACATCGATTTTGGATGGTTTTCTTGAAGAATTTCCACCACAAATTTCTAATTTAAGCGTAGCAGTAGTTTTAGCTAGCGTTGAAGTATATTTACGAATTTCAGAAAATTTATTACCCACTCCAGCAAAGTCACATTATGTATTTAATCTCAGAGATTTATCAAAAACTATTCAAGGGGTTTTGCAAGCAGATTTTATTACAATACCAGATTCAACACATTTATACAGGTATAACGTACATTACATGAATAATTATAAAAACATAAATATTATAATGTTTAATTTTAAGTCTAACTTTAAATGAATTGTTGATAAACATTCAATTTTATATTATGTTTATTTAAAAATTAATACTTAAATAATATTATAATATGTTAAACTATTAAATTATAAAACAATTAATCTAATATTGAAAAAGAAATAATATTTTATTTCTAAAAATATACAAACCAATAATACATAGGCGTGCGCAAGCCTCTTTTTCAGGGTATGCAGAAGGCTACCAGCCATTGGCGTAACTAAGAAGAGGAGGTGCTGGGGGGTTAGTCCAAAAAAAAAAAATTAATACTTTAATAGGTATATTTGTTAATGTAAATATTATGATTTGGGACTTAAACACCCTAAAATTTATAGCCTAGTTGTACATATGCCACTGAAAGTTATTTTAAGCATACAAAATTCTGGTAAAAAATATATATAAATATTTAAATGTCTTGTAATTATTTAATAAGTAAAATTGAATAACAAAATAAAAAGAAACACTTAAAATGTTTTGAGTCATATAACTAAATAAAAAAATGAATTTAATAAAGAATTATAGTCATAATATTATATTAATCATAAATTCATAACACCATTCTTTGTTGGGTAAAGTTTTTTAAATCATCATTGATGTCTTCAAGATTTAAATTTATAGCTATGTCTTGTTCTATAGTTAAAAATATTAAGCTATTTAATCTCTCTTGAAGCATAATACTTCTTAATTTAGACTTCACTAAATTTAATTTTGAAAATGTTCGTTACGTGTACAGCTTGTGACTGGTATTACTGCAAACTTCTTTAGTATGTTACTAAATTGTTCAAAAACACATTGTTTATCAAAATTTTTTAACCACTGAAGCCAAATGCGAAGCATTTTTTCAGCAAATAATTTACTCTGATGACCCTTAGCCAAATATTTATCTTTTGTATTTCTGCTTGTAGACAGTAGACAGTAGACACGGGGATATTCTGTCAATATTATAATAAATTATTTAATTAAATTCAAACACTCATATTTCATGTAATCAAACAGTAACAAATTATATTTTAACATACCACAGTACTTCTAACTTGTTTATATAACTATATAAGTATGAGAACAAGTTTGTATTTTTCTTAGGTTCGAGCTTTTTCATGTTGACTGAATATTTTAATTTAAAAAAATAAAAATTGAAATGTAACAACTAACATATAAAAAAAAATAACGTTTTTCACAATTATTACTTGATAAATGATAATTGATAGCACATGTCAGGTGACAGTGTATAAATGAGTAAAAGTTAAAATTATATAATATAAAATCCAAATCTATACTTAGGAAACATTGAATAATAAATGTTCGGCTGGCTGTCAACGTCGTATAAAATTATCTATTATCTTATCTAGATAAATTATGGGTCAGTGGCGTAGCTAGGATTTTTTGGAGGGGGGGGCTAGAATATTATGTATTACCTATACTGTTATTATATATATACGTAGATTGACGTATACTTACCTACCCTATACACATTGACGCAACTAGGGGGGTGCTTTGGGTCCTTAGCACCCCACAAGTAAAAATAAGCACCCCTATAAAATCTGAATAAGTTGAAAAAAAAATATGGTTGATAAAAGCAATATACGGATCGCCGATAGATTTAGTATTATAATTTATAATAATTCAATTTATTTAAGGCTACGGTGACTATAGTCAACGTAGCCTAAATGTGGTATTAATTCATAATTATAATTTATTATTAATTTTAAAGACAATTATATTTAACATATTTTATAATAAAGGTATGTTTAAAAATGACTTTTATATTATATGACTAAGCATGTATAAGGTTTTTGTTCCTATTTTCAATTATTGTGTAATAATAACTAATAAGCAAATATTTTTGCTTTGTGTAAAGGGGGGGGATTCACGATTTGTAAAACTACCTGGAGCTTAAGCACCCCCAAGATTTGATTTCTAGTTGCGCCTATGCCTATACAATTTATTCATTTATAAATTTATTAAATTCTTGTTAACCCAAAAGTTAGATAGAAAAAAATAGACAATAATATATATATATATATATTATAAACATACATTTTAATTTCAATATAAAAAAAAAAAAAATTCATTTAAGAAAGTACCTTTATAATATATAATCTAAAGAAGTTATAGAGTATCTACTACCTATATTATTTCTATATAATTAAATTAATAAGTCCAATCTTCTAGCTTTTCCGCTATTAGAAAATGTGTCTAATGTTCGATCATCAGAAAACAGCTGATCATTAACGTGAGATCGTGTAAAAACGTGCAATGATCACTGAGATAGATAATAATAATATACTATAAAGTATAATATTATTCTTATCTATCTCGATGGCCATTATGTAAAATATTGTATTGTAGACACTAGACATTGAGATAAATATAAGATAACAATATATAATTATTTTATATTTTATTTTGTATATTATTTTATCTCGAAGATAATTATTATTGAATTTAATTGAATATTAATTAATTTATAATATAGAATTATAGAATACAATAAATACAGAATATGAATATCATAAATATTATTCAATCCAATACAACGTTTTTTAAAAACATAATTTTTAAAATTCCAGAAATTTCGGGGGCTGCAGCCCCATCAGCCCCCCTGGCTACACCACTGTTATGAGTTATCTTTGTACAAGGTACAACACTGTATATATGTGGTAAAATTTTGGAAACACAAAGTTAATTTTTCTACAAAATATAGGACTTTGATTATTTCGTAAAATTCTCGTTTTTTGTATATAATGTTTGGTAAAATTGGCAATTTTTGGCATTAAGGTTTGATAATGTTACTGAAGTATATTTATAAATTACTTAATATTGATTCAAAATATTAGAAAATTCCCTAGACTCAATTTTTTTTTATAGCTGTTTAAAGTTGAAATTTTTAAATTAAATGAAAATATTATGAAAGTAATGACGAAAAAACGGCATTCACAAAAACTATGGGTCTATGGGTGACGTGTGGTGTAGTCGGCGTAACATTCCTGAAAGCTACTAAGGTGTTAAGCACCGTAACCAGGCATCGACAGCGGATAGTTGAGCACCTTTTCTTTTTTTTTTATGTCTAAAGTCATCATATCAAAATATTAAAAAATCCATAGTCTCAATTTCTTTTATAGCTGTTTAAATTTGATATCTTTAGTTTTTTGTTTTTATGCCTAACTTTTACTACCCGAAATAATGCACCGATTTTCACGAATAGCACATGTTCCCGGTTTGGAAGTGGATGTTTTAGGTCAATTTTCCAAATTTCTCAAAATTGACCATATGCGTTAGAAAAATCGACGAAAAAACAGCAATATATTAACCAATACCTACATTATCAATGATAATGGTTTATCATTGCATTATAATTATAATTATAATTATAATTAAATACTATGATTTGCACATCTATATCCCTGCGGTAGGAGTATCAGCTCGTCTTTTTTTACTATGAAATTAAAAGTCAAGAGTTATTCTTTATGAAGACAATAATAATTATTATTAATTAATATTCGTAATTTATTGTATTGGTTTTCCTTTTAGACTATGGTATCATGAAACATTACGTGTGTATCATGATCGTCTAGTTTGTCAAGAAGACAGATCATATTTCCACAAACTTCTTCAAAGTGTGTGTACACGATTTTTCAATAATAATGTACTGCAATTTTCTGAATCGGATCATGATTTAATACGTCCTCCAATGTTATTATTTGGTGATTTTATGAATCCTGTTGCTAAAGAAAATCGAATTTACGAAGAAATAACTAATATTGACAAATTAAAAATTGTATTAATGGAAAATTTAATGGACTTCAATATGGTTTACAATAAAGATATGCAAATCATATTTTTTATGGATGCCATTGAACACTTAACACGTATAGCCAGGATATTAAGATCTGAAAGAGGAAATGCTTTGCTTGTTGGTGTTAGTGGCATGGGAAAACAATCATTGACTAAATTAGCTTCACATATTAACACTTACAAGTATAATAAATAATATAACTATATAATTTATATTTTTATAATAATTATTTAATTATATGTGTTGATTTTCTACGTTATTTAAAGATGTTTTCAAATTGAGTTAACTAAGTCCTATGACTATTCTACTTTTCACGAAGACTTAGTAAATCTTTATTATAAAGCCGGTGCAAAATTTGAAGACACTACATTTTTATTCACTGATAACCAAATTGTATTAGAAGAATTCTTGGAAGATATAAATAACATTTTAAGTTCAGGTATATTGATATTTTATAATAGGTACCTATTGAAATTAATTTTAATATAACAATTACCATTTTATTTTAGGGGAAGTACCAAATTTATTCAAACATGATGATTTGGAAAAAGTCATAACTGCTTGTAGACCAGCTGCCATTGAAGTAGGAATTAATAGTGATAATCGAGATGGCATTTTTAGATTTTTTATACAGCGAGTACGCTCTAAACTACATCTTGTTATATCTATGAGCCCGATTGGTGATGCGTTTAGACGACGATGTCGTTTATTTCCTTCATTAGTAAATAACTCTACAATAGATTGGTTTGATGATTGGCCAACAGAAGCTCTTTTATCTGTAGCGCATAAAAGTTTAGAAATATTTCAACAACCAGAAAATCCGAACTTTGTTGAAAATCTAGCTAACGTTTGCAACAATATGCATAGAGAGGTTAGTCATACGACTAAAAAGTTTTATGAACAAATGAGAAGATACTATTATGTAACACCAAAAAGTTATTTGGAGTTTTTAAAGTTATTCCTCAAAATGTATAAACTACAAACAAATAAGATAAAAAATAACTCTGATAGAATTTCAAATGGGTTACGCAAATTGTATGAAACATTCGGCATGGTTGGTGAAATGAAAACAAAATTAAAAGCGATGGCGCCAGCATTGTTGGAAAAAAATATAGCCACAGTAAAGTTAATGGATAGTCTGACAAAAGAAAAAGCTAGTGTAGATAAAGTACGAGAAGTAGTACTCGTTGAAGAAGCAGCTGCGAAAGTAAAAGCTGCTGCTGCTCAAGAAATTGCTGAAGATGCACAAAGAGATTTAATTTTAGCAATGCCGGCAATGGAAGCTGCAATCAAATCTTTAGATTCTTTAAACAAAAATGATATTAATGAATTAAAAGTATTTAATAAACCACCAGAACTTGTGAAAACAGTTATGGAAGCTGTATGCATAATATTAGGAGAAAAGTAATTGATTCACAAAATTAATAATAACAAAAATACTATACAATTGAGAGATTATTATATCAAATATAAAGCACTAGTGTATATTTTATTTACTTTGATACAGAAATCAGTGAACATTAAAACGATAAATTGTTTAATAAAAATATTTATTTAATTTAAAAAAATTGATTTGAGCAGAGCTTTTAATTTAATTAATGAATTTTAAATAAATAATAATAAAATATATAAATTATTATTATTTAAGAAGGAAAATCGAAATATCAAAAAACATTATAATGCTTAATTTAATTATATAATTTACCTTAAATTAAATATATTGTTAATATTCAAATAACTCTAAGAAATAAAAAAAAAAAAAAATACATAATTTATATTGCACAAATTAATCAATTAAAAAAAAAATCCTAGATTTTAAAATAATTTCTCACTTAATTAAAAATAATAATATATTATAATTAAATATACAATTTATATCATTTGTTGTTTATACTTTTATAGAACCGATTGGAGTAATATTAAGATTGTACTTGGAAATAATTTTTTAACGACGCTACAGCAATATGATGCCACAAAAACAAGTGATAAAGTAATAAATCGACTTAAGCCATATATTGAAAATCCAGATTTTAATCCACAAAAAGTAGCTACCCAATCTAAAGTGGCAAAATCAATATGTATGTGGGTACGAGCAGTTCATAGTTATGGTTTAGTATTTCGAATTGTAGAACCAAAAAGAGAAAAGTAAATATATTAAAATTGATTTGTAATTAATTTTTTTACTAACCAATTTAATTTGTTTTATATTATTAATAAATAATTAGTAATAATTTTTAAGTCACCATTTTATAACAATATTAAATTTTTATATTATTTACATAAACAACAGTTTTAAAATAATTTAACTAATTAATTATAATAATTGTAATATTATATGAATATTTACCTCTATTTAAAATTAAAATATATTATTAATTAAATTAAATTTTATATATATATTTCAAATGCAATGATTTATTATTACCAGTGCTCGAATTGGGAAAAAATTAGTAGAGGAACTTAACCTAACAATTAGAAAACTGCGTTCCAAGTGCAAAATTGTTAACAATTGTTAAACAAATTGTTTGCCCCCCCCCCACAACGACAAAGCTGATATTTAAAAAAAACACTTCAATTTACCTACAAACATATAAATTTCAAATATAATCCATGTATGTGATTGCGAATTAATGTTCTCCCAAATTTATGTGGCCCTATACATTTTAAATAAATAACAATAAATAACAAAATTCATCATTACTAATAGTGATAATTAGGGTTGGGATATTTATGATAATGCATATTTTTTTTTAAATTGTTATATTACATAAATTAATAGATAGAAATTTGTTTCATGACGTCTACGTTCAATATTTAATAATTTTATTTTGCATATATTTGCATATTTCCCAAATTTTATTTATAAGTGCATATTTTAATATTTTATGAGTTTTAAACACATATTTGACAGTTTTCGATATAAAATTGGTTATAAACCAGGAATTTCTCATTGGCCATTCCATTACATTGTTATATTCCAATTTTCTATATTATCTGTATTTTATAAAAATTATAAATTTAATATTATACAAGAACTTACTGACACCAAATAAATCCAATTACATAATTGAACATTTAAAACAAACTATTGTTGTACAGTGCAACCCAATTGATTAACACGTTACTACGTTAGTTCAAATTCATGTTTTCATATATACATTTATACACAAGTATAATATATTAATATGGTAAATGTATTTTAATATTTAATAATAATTTTTATATAATTTAGTTCTATATGTATTAAAAAATTGTAATTATAACCATATTTTTAAAGTTTAATTATAATATTATAATGCATATTTTAACATTTTATTGTGCATAAGTGCATACATATTTATTAGTTTTTTAGTGCATAAACATCCCAACCCTAGTGATAATGAATAATAATAATAATAATAATAAATATAATATTATAGAATTCATATTATCATATTATGATGAAATATAATATATAAATAAAGTATAAAAAATTTTGATTAAAAAATATTTTAAATAGTAAAATTGACAACAATTTAAATCTACATTTTAAGAAAAATTATTACGGGTGTATTTTCCACCGTCCCCCCGTTCCAGTAAAAAAAATTAGTTGGGGTGCGCAAAAAAAAAAAAAAAGTAGGGGAGCTCCGTCCCCCTGCGCACCCCCTCCCCCCAATTCGTGCACTGATTATTACATTCAAATTTTAATCAATATATATCACTATATCTTTTCCATACCTGTATCCCACAATAATTATCATCTCGTCTTTTTAGTTTTGTAATTATTAGTAAAATTTATGTAAGTACATATTATATATTTTATTTAATATTTAAAATTTTAGACAAAGACAAGCTGAAGCAGAACTTGCAATTGTTTTAAATGATCTAAGAGCAAAACAAAAAATGTTAGCCGATGTGGAAGAACAACTACAAAAGCTTGAAGATAATTATGATCAAAGTGTTTCAGAAAAAAACAAACTTGAGTTAAATATTGAAAGAACACAAGCGAGATTGAGACGATCAGATTTACTTGTCGTTGCTTTAAGTGATGAACAAAATAGATGGGAAAATAATATTAAAGTATTTTCTATTTGTATATAATATTTATTTAACTAATTTTAATGAATACATTTTGTTTAGTTGTTTTCTCTAGGTCTATTAACGGTAACTGGTGATACTTTAATAGCGGCTGGAAGTGTAAACTATTTAGGACCTTTTACAGACGATTACCGTAAAGACTTAACTCATTTATGGCTTACGGAATTAGAAGAAAATGGCATAAAGCATTCGCCGAATTATTCTTTGAACGCTGTTTTAATCGATTCATTTGAATTACGATCGTGGAATATTTGTGGTCTTCCTAGAGACTCAGTATCCACGGACAGTGCAATAATCGTTACTAGAGCAAGTTTGTGGCCATTAATGATAGATCCACAAGAACAAGCGAATAGATGGATTAAAGCTTTAGAAGTAAATAATTCATTAAGAGTATGTAAGGTTACGGATTCTGGCTTGATGAACATAATCGTTGATGCAATTAGACTAGGATATTCAATTTTGATTGAAGGACTTGAAGAACATATTGATCCCACACTGAGACCTGTATTAGAGAATAATACATTTATACGAGTGAATAAAAACAAATAGTTCAGACTAAATACGTTAGATTATGTTGATTGATATTTTGGATTAAATTTTCAGAGTGGGCGACTTTTGACGCGAATCGGTAATACAGACATTGAATATAATATTCAGTTTAGATTCTATATGACAACCAAATTAGCAAATCCACATTATTTACCAGAAATATGTACACAAGTAACGCTAGTAAATTTTACGGTAACCCCATCCGGCTTAGAAGATCAACTATTAGTGTAAATAATTGTTACACTACTACTTTAAATAGTAAATATCATATAATTATTTATTACAAACATTAAATTTACAGGGATGTTGTACGACTAGAAAGACCAGATTTAGAAGAAAAACGGACTGAAACAATTGTGAGCATAAATAACGATAACAACTTATTAAATGAAATGGAAAATGAAACGTTAAGAATGCTAAATACATCAGAGGGAAACATATTAGATGACGAAGACCTCATAAGAACTCTTAATAATAGCAAAGTAAAGTAAATAGAACTATATTTATTTGAACATTTCAATGTTATTAATTTAATTTTCAGGAAACATCATTGATTATCGCTGGTCGTCTTATAGATGCGGAAGTAACAGAACAAATTATCAGTGTTGAACGAGAGCGTTATCGAGCGGTAGCAAAACGAGGATCGTGTCTTTATTTTGTTGTAGCTCAGTTATCTGAAATTGACACTATGTATCAGTTTTCTTTAAATTATTTCAATTCCGTAAGTTTTAATCATTCAAACCCGTACCTAAGTATTAATTCGATAATTGTCTATATCAAATTTTAGATATTTTGTAATGTGATTAAAAACAGTAATAAAATGATTAAAATTGAGGTGAAAATGCCAATCATGATTGAAGACATTACAATGGCTATCTATACAAATGTTTCTAGAGGCCTGTTTGAACGTCATAAATTGGTATTCAGTTTCTTGCTCATTATCAACATAAATTTGCAAAGCGGTAAAATTACTACTGATCAATGGAATTTTTTGCTACGTGGACCAGTGGGATCAATAAAAAAAGAAATAACAGAAAAACCGCCGGTACACGCTTTGACGGAAGAAATTTGGAAATCTGTACATTATATGTCTGAAGTTTTCCCTAAATTTAAAAATCTTCCTGGCTATTGCACAGAAAATATACAAATTGAATTAGGAGACTTCATTCAAAGTATAAAATTAGATCCCCAAAATGATACCATTACAATCGATGATTTGAATTCAACATTAAATTCATTTGAAAAACTTATGATTATTAAGGCACTCAAAGAAGAAAAATTAATATTTGCTATCACTAATTACGTTAGCATTGAACTTGGGAAAGCATTTATCGAAAGTCCAGGAGTTTCACTGCACTTGTTATACAAAGATACATCTTCGATAATACCATTAATTTTTATACTTAGTCCTGGGTCTGATCCATTCGTATCATTCCAAAAGTTTTCAGCAGAATTTGGAATGATTGATAAGTTACAAGCAATATCTTTAGGTCAAGGTCAAGGACCAATTGCAGAAAAACTAATAAAAAATGGCAAACAAAATGGCAACTGGATATTCTTACAGGTAAAAACAATAAACATAATACCTAGAATTATGTGATATGACATACATCGTATTTCAAAATACTTTCAGAACTGTCACTTAGCATCATCGTGGATGCTACACATGGAAAATTTAGTTCAACAACTTATAGAAAACCCATCTGATGTACACCCAGATTTTAGATTGTTTTTAAGTTCAATGCCAGTGAAAAGTTTTCCTAGTTTTGTGTTACAAAATTCATTAAAAGTTACCAATGAACCGCCAAAAGGTTTAAGAGCTAGTATGAAAAGATCATTTATAGATATGAATATTGACTTTTTTGAAAACAATGGTAAATATATTGACTAAATACATTAACAAAGTCTTATTAATAATTATACATAATTTGTAGTTCATTTATCATTTTATAATTTGTTCGTAGCTTATAAATCTAAATGGCAAAAAATGGTATTTGGATTGTGTTTTTTCCATGCCATTATACTGGAAAGAAAGAAATTTGGATCCCTTGGTTGGAACATATTATACGCGTTTACCGACAGTGACCGAGAATGTGCTATGCTTTTATTACAAATGTATTGCTTAAGTACAAAAGAAATTCCCTGGGATGCTTTACAGTATATTACTGGTGAAATCAATTATGGTGGTAGAGTTACCGATTCTTGGGATCAGCGAACTTTAAAAACAGTACTTTGGAATTTCTTTGGTCCGCATACTCTTGAGCCAAGTAATAAAAAAATGTATAAAATAATGAATTACATTTATTAGCTTATCTTTATATTTTATAGATTTTAAATACTCCCAATCTGGTATTTACTATTGTCCAGATTCAGTAAAATTAATTATTGACGACTATCAACAATTTATCGATAAACTACCATTAATTGACGAACCAGAAATATTTGGAATGCACGACAACGCTAACATAGCCTATCAAGTACACATTAAATTTAAAATTATCTATATGTTTTGTTATAAATTATTAATTAAATTGTATCCGAAAGACTAAAGAGACACAAGGGATATTGTTGACAATTATCGAAGCCTATCCAAAGTCATTATCAGGTGCTTCGGGCAAATCAGTTGATGAAATTGTAATGGAAATAGCCATGGATATTTCCGAAAAAATTATAAAAATCATAGATCCTGATCAAGCACATTTCACAATAATAAAAATGGATGATAAAGGAAGGTTACCTTCATTATCCACTGTGTTGTTACAAGAAATTGAACGTTTTAATAAATTACTCGATGTTGTACATAATTCATTAAATGATATATGCAAAGCGATCAAAGGGCTAGTGGTGATGTCTGCAGAATTAGAAGGAGTTTACTTTTCTTTCATGAATAATGCTGTAATATAAATCGTCCCAGAAATAATAATATATTTTTATTAATAATTTAAAAATTATAAATCAGGTACCGAAAATGTGGCTTAATAAAGCATATCCTTCGTTGAAGACATTGGGCAGTTGGGTTAAAGACTTAATATTGAGGCTAGACTTTATCAATGTAAATTCTACACTATGCTTATGGCGATTTAAACGGAAATAAAAATGTATTTTGAACGTCATGCGTTTCTCTTTTCAGATCTGGATGAAGTTCGGAAGTCCTCCATCCTACTGGATATCCGGTTTATACTTTCCACAGGGTTTTATGACTGGATGTCTACAAAGGCACGCGAGAAAATATAGCATACCTATTGATAGTTTAAAAGTTGATTTCGAACTCACCAACACGGTTTTGATTCAAGAAGACATCGCCGCCGTACACACGATTGAATTAAAAGAAGATTACAACGCTTACAAAGGGTTAACGAAACAAGAAGATGGAGTTTATGTTCACGGACTGTTCCTTGACGCCGGTCGTATTGATTTGGATACCAAACGACTTGTGGATCCTATTCCCGGTGAGTTCTTTAGTTGAAGTTACGACTCTACGGTGGCGTAAATACTAGAGAAGGGAATATTTGAAATAAATGTTTTTAAGTTTTTCGCATAGTATTATAGTAATACTATTTCTTGCAATCAAACTAACCCCTATTCTTTATATGCAACCGAAGGATAGCTATAACATATTTTTTATCAATATACCTAGTGCGAACGTGGTTATAAATTAATAATTATATAGGACCTAGGTTATTAATCAGTCGGTAACATGTATTTTTTCAATTGAAGGAGATTTGTACCCACCGCTACCCGTCGTACGACTAGTGCCGACTGTCAACCTGGATGAAACTACTTTACGATACAATTGTCCGTTATACAAAACCGCAATCAGAGCAGGAGTTCTTTCGACCACCGGTCACAGCACCAACTTTGTAATTGCCGTATTACTTCCGACCGATTTTCCGGAAAACTATTGGATACTGAAAGGAACCGCTCTAATCACGCAAATAACGAATTAATAGCGGCGACATTCGAACGTTATATTATTGTATAATAATGCGTAGACACTAGTTTCTACTTTTTTTTTTTTTTTTTTATACCTATCTACTCTTATATTATTCATAACTATTGATTATCATTGTTATCATTATTATTATTATATTAGCTATACTTACATTTTTCTATATCACGTCGATTAAACGTTAAATTTTAATCTGCCAATAGTATTTTATCTCGGAAAAACGTATAGTATATTTTCGTTTTTACATGGTAATTTATATTATTATTTCTATGTTCTACGAGAGACCATTCTACACACCATGCACCACTTTTCCCCGTCTTATGGTTCCCGTTATGTTCTTGAATCTCGATTCTCACCGTCAAGGAAATTCACGAAATCAGTTTAGTCTCTTGTGGAACGGTAGTGATGATGTATTTTCAAAGCAGAACAAATCGACCAAAAAATACAAATGTAGGTAAATTTAAAAAAAATGACCTATATAAAGTACCATCTACATCCACTTTTACATCTGAAACTCCCTATTCGTGAAAATCGAAGCGTTATTTCGGGTACCTAGTAAAAGTGTTTTCAGAATATTTATTTATACGTATGTATTCTAAGATTTTCGTTTTACTAAAAATATCAACTTAAAACGGCTATAAAAAAAAATTTTGACTTGGGATTTTTATAATATTTTAGTATGATGTTAAGTAATATGTAAGTATACTTCAGTAAAATTTTCAGACTATAATACCTAAAATTGACTATTTTATCAAACATTATATACGTAAAAACGTGAATTTTATGAAATATTCAAAGTCCTATATTTTGTAGAAAAATGAACGTAACGATTCCAAAATTTTACCACATATACATAATAGCTATGTGAACACCCAAAAAAATTTCAGGTCGCTATCTTAAAAATTGCCTAAGTTATCGTGAAATATAGGAATTGAATTTGTCAAAATTTCATTTTTCGTGAAAAATGCCGCTTTTTCGTCATTTTTTCGAAGTTTTTTCTACCGCTTAGGGTCAATTTTGAGAAATTCGAAAAATGACCTAAATAAAGTACCAACTAGATCCACTTTGCTACCGAAAACATACCCTATTTGTGATAATCGGAGCATTATTTCGGTTAGTAAAAATGTTAAAAACAAAAAAAAATCACACATCATTGTAAAACCAATACATTCTTCGCTCCGCTCAAAATCTAAAATACCTATTATTTAATAAATACTTATGACTTTTATAGCGTTATGACTATTGTAGTATTATTTATAATATTTAAATAATTCAAACCACATAGGTAAGTAAATATACGTAAAGATCTATAAATAGGATCCTTTCCAATAACACCTATAATGACTATAATTAAGCAAGTTAACTTTTGTTTTTTCTAATACCACAAAGTTTATTTTATATTCTCACGTAGTGTAAACATTAGGTTTATCTTTTAAAAATTGTAAAAGTAAAAAAATTAAAATTAATTTAACTCGCACAAAAGAATTTGGCTAAATATTTTATAAACAGGTACCTACTCGTATAATGTGTTATGTGTATTAAAATCTAATTTTGTAACGATAAAATAATTTTTATTAAAGAATAATTATCATTGTCGGTTTCAAAACACATTATTTAGATATACTTGTATCATGCATCAAACTTATAACAATGAAAATATAATTATATTTTTGCCTGCTAAAAAATATTAATTTAAATTTAAAATAAATCGTTAAAAATATTATTATTTATTAATTAAATATCATTATAATAATTATACACAAGGTTGACCTTGGTGTGTTCTTATGTCTATAATCACTCATCGATGCTTTAATAATATAGGTTTAATCGTACGCATTATTCTAGAAATGTTCTAAAAAACAACAATTAATAAGCACGTTGCACATAATATATTAAATATTATAATAATTGTATTAAAATATGATAAATTTCACATACCTCCTAATTATTTATTATTGTATGATATAAAATAACTTTAGGTAAACCCATGAACATATTATAGTAAACCTATAAATCCATAGAGAAATATATTATGTTTCACTAAAATTTAAATCGACTAGGTAGTTACATAAGTGATAACTGATAATGGTAATAGGTACTTAATTTATATTAAATTTTAGCAAGCGTAATATTCACATTCTAATAATTAATACATTAGCCTTGCATAAATCACATTTCATAATGAGATGTTGATAGGTATATGTACTGTCCAATTTGAATAAAAATATTATTAATTTAGATATTTAAATTAATTTTAACAATTAATGATAGTTTTGCAGTAAATATTTAATAGGTATTTATAATAATTATATTATAGATTAAATATTTAATAATTGTTTTAATTTATTTTCAGATAGAAAATAATAATAGATATAACTACCAATTACATAAACTAAAATCCATGTAGGTAATCTATTAGTTTGTGATATTTAAAAATCAGAGAAATACTAAATTATTAAGGTCAATAAAATTGAAGTATATAAAAACAAATTACATTTTATAAATAAATTAAAGTATTTATTTAATAAACACCCATTTATATATAGGTATATGTATATAATAATTTCATAAACAAAAATACATATAAGTAATAATCAGAACCAAAGTTTATAATCCCAATATTTAAAAGCCAAGATTAGGAACAACAATTCACATTAGGCTAGGTTATACTATTATATAAACTTACAAAATGTAACAAACTTTACAATTATTCAACCATGTCCACTACAAGTAAATATTATAAACATCTTAATTTAAATGTTTATCACATAATTAGGTTTTCCAAAATTAACTTATATTATTAATTAAACAAGCAAATAATTTATAATAGGATTCATATTATCCCTATTATAATAATTATGTTGTAGTTATTATTATTATCATCTTATGATAATTTCAATTATTATATTATTATACAGGTTAAACTTTGTTGTTAAACTAGACAATACAAAAATGAGATAAATGTAGGTACCTACTTTGTAAACTAAAATAAATAAAACATAAATCAAAATCATATCATAACAATAAAAAAAAATTAAATCATATACCTATGTCGTTATTAAAAGTTGTAATAATATAATATTTAAACTATAATTTACAAGTTAAAATTTTAACCAATAACCTCTAAATTGTTTTGTGAAATACTAATTTAAAAATACAAATTATAATCACAGAATATTTTTAATTAAAAAATTAAAACTTCTGATTATATGTAAAAATAACAATCAAATCCCCAATAGACATGATATTAATTTAAAAAAAAAATTAATTATACAAAATTATTTAGGTACCTACCACAGTATATCAATAAATTTAAAATTTTTAATGTTTCTAAGAAGTTTTAAACTATGTATGTCTAAAATTTAACATTTAAAATAAATAGATATACCTAAAAACTTTTAATCTTTGTTTATTTCTAATAGCTGTAATTTACGACTTTTCGGTTTTTTTTTAGAATTATTAGTCATATTTGACATTACATAATGTGTACCTGAAAGAATAAAACTAGTTTCAAATTCATTCATATATTTAGATTATTTATTTAAAATACCTTTATAACTAAGCAAAACTGGTAAAAATACTAAACCATGTAAAGCAGCAATTATAACAATACCCATGTACATTCTGTAATAAAATATTTTAAACACTGGTGTATTGGCGAAACCAAGTACAGTTAAGCCAGCAAATTTGGTCAACATAATACCGGAAAATACCTAAAACAATAATTTATTATTTATAATTATTATAACTACCCAAATGTGTGGATAGCTAATATATGAAAAAATGATAAACAGCCAATATATTAATATATAAATTAAATATAGATAGGTCATAGGTATATATAATTACTGAGCTTCCTATTTCAACACAAGAATGAGTAGCACGTTGAATGGGACACGATATATTTGATTTTGCGTTGTGAAAAATTATATGGCCACAAAATTCAACCATTATGCCTATTGACTAAACATTACATTTTGAATTAAACAAAACAATTCCTATTTAATTATACAGTTTAATCATTACTCACCATTACAATATTTACTAGGGATATTGCATTAAGAGATATTTTCCAATAGTACATAAATGCTAGTAAGTCTATTGTTATCATCAAAATAACAGTTAAAAGAATGCATGCCATAGATGTGTTTAAATTAGTAAATGTCCACATTATAAATGTTACTGTTACTAAAGATAAAACTAAATGTTGAATGCATACTTTCCATATGGTTAAGTATTGTTCATAAAACACATAAAATACACTAAAAAGTATACATTAATTATAAAATTAAATGTAAATTATATTAAGTACCTACATTTATTACAATTTTAATAATTATTTCAAAATTCAAACACACCTGTATGGAAATACAGTAGCAGTTGTATTTGGTTGCTTTTGCCTAATAGTTTCAGTCATATTATTTGCTAATAACCTAGCATAACGCATAGATTCATAATAATCTTTAGAAGTTTTCAGAACAGTGTGAAATGTCATAAAATAACTAGAACTAACTGTTGTATTTTCATTCAAAGAAACGGCCTAGATGTATAATTAATAATTATAACATTAAAAAAAATCATTTTAACATGAATAAAAATAAATATATTGAAATATTAATTTTTACATCACTATAAGCAGCGTGTCCAGCTTTTGAGCATTGTTTGTCTGGACTATCTTGTAGAAAATATGGTAGAAACTTTGAAAAACTTTGAGTATTTGGTCGACCCAAATTATTTTTTATAATAATGCAACTGTCACAGTTATCATCACTGTGTGGACAAAAACTATTATTTGAAGGAAAGTATTTACAACAACTAGAAATAGCAGACCAATCAAAATAATCATCAATCCACGATGTTGAAGGTCTATTTATATAAGTTCTAAAAATTAATATCAAATAAATAAATCATCAATTAACAATTATAGTTATATTTAAATGATAAATACCTACATGTTTGGAGTTTTTGAAGCTTTGTAAATTTGATTAGTGACTGAATTAGGATCACAATGAATACCACCACATAAAATATTTTGATTTGTATAATCAGTCAAATTCAACCCATCTTTGACTACAAAATAAACAGGAGGACCAGTTGACAAGTGTTCTTTCATAAACTATTAAAACCATAAATATTCAGTATTTAGTTATATATGAATATTAAAAATTAAATATTAATAATACTATACCTACTTTGAAATATTTATGTACATATGAATCATCAGTCATGGTTAATTCAAGATCTAAACCTACATCAATTTTTGGAATAACCACAATACTTATACAAAGCCAAACAGTAAATATCAATACAACCAAAGGTCTAATATATTTATTCATTAAAGTTGGAACATAAAATTGTTGGAACATGGTATATACTAATTGTTTATCATTAATATCTTGCTCACTAGTTTCCTGTATAAAAATATATCAATAGATATTAAATAATAATTAATATTATATAAATAACTTCATTTTTAGCAAGTCTGAGACCGAGTACAATATTATATCAGACCACTAATGTCTATTTTTCAGATCAATCTTTTTCTGATAATAATTGATTCGTGATAACTTAAATTAATAAAGTTTAAAAAAATTAATGTTATTAAAAAATTAGGTATTTTAATAAATTAAACAAATTTGTGTTATATGTAAATAGATAAAGAATTATGAAATTAAAAATTATTATCAATATTTCCAAGTTTTCAATTATGGAAACTTGTAATTATTGCAACTTACTTTTTTTGCATTCAATGTTAAAAGACCAACAAAACAGGAGATTTGAAAAAAGAAGTTAAACACTAGTGCCATCGCAGCATATAATGCAAAAGTTTTAACAACAGGCATATCTGATAAACTGCCAATAAAAAAGCATACAGTCTCTGAAAAAGTAGTTATAAATATTGATGGTCCAATTTCACTTAAGACTCTCCCAATATATGCAGAAACCAATTCATTTTCTTTTATTTCCATTCGTTGATATGTTTGAATAATTAAAAATATATTGTCAACTCCAGTAGCTAGAGCAATAAAAGGTACAACCTGATGAAATTAACATTAGGCAAAAAAAAAAAATAATATTAATAGCATTATACAGGTTCATATTATATAATAATAGATATTACCTCTAATACGATTAAAGACAGCGGTATATTAATTAAACTGAAAAAACCAACTGAACAAAAAACAGATAGAATAATAAGTACTAAAGCAAAAAAACTAAGTACAATTTTTCTTCGTCCAAGAGTGAAAACAATATATATGAACATTACTAAATAGCTTATAACAATTGTAGATATATCTGAATGAGATTCTCTATTAAGCTCGTCTTCCACTGATCGTTCTGAACTATAGGCTACATCCATATATGATGGTTTAGAAACTTTGGTCCAGTTCTTCATGAACTCTAAAAATCTATTAAAATTACTTAAATGTATTCATGGTGTAAAATAGTAAAATTTACAACAAAATACAAATCACATTACGTGCTTTCCCATTCAAGAGCATTAATTAACTGTGATTTATTGTTGTGATTGTTAAGTATAAAAGTTAATAACAAAGATGTTGCTTTTTCATAAGGAGCATTTTTAGTAATTGGATCACTTAGATTAGAAAATCCTCCCAAAGCTACAGAAGGATCAACTGGCCCACCATATGGTGCTAAACATGATGGATTATATGGATTCCTATAAAAATGACAAAGTATATATTATTTATTTATTATTAATAAAAATACATAATTTAATAATAAAACTAAATAATTAATACATATAGGTAGATATTGGTTATATAAATGTATATATATTTTTTTACTTACTGAAAACATTGTTTTAATTTATCTAAGTAAGTACTTATGGAATGATCTGGGTTATGTGATGTACGATTTAATTTATATGGCTTATTTCCAAAATAACCCCAAACACTTTGAACAACACAATCTGAAACTTTTGGTGGACCTCTAAATTTTGATATAAGTGGTGCAAAACATACTTTTTCTAAGCCATTACTTGGACCTCCTAACTGTTGGTTAAAGAGTTTATTAATCAAACCACATATTATATTACATTTTGTAGTAGGTATCTTTACTTATTCATGTGTAATATAATATACCTACTATAACTATACATTGTATAGGTAGGTACTTGTATAGGTAGTTATAAATTTAAATATTTAAAATAACTTACAGATTCAATTTTTTCTTGCAATTTGTGAACTTCCAGTAAGAAAGTATGGTTGAACACGGGACCAAATTTCAACATACCTTGAGTTGTATTATGATACACCTAAAACATAAAATTCATAGCATTAACTTTTATAAGTATAGATACATACCTCTTAGGTATCTATACCTACTTATAAAAGTATCTTAGATATATACGATTATATTACTAATTATACTATAATCAATTAATTTACGTTTGGTATTCCAATTGGAACAATGATGACCTGTGCAGTTCGAAAAAATGGATTAAAATTTGAATTAAAAAATTCACGTTCACTTCGACTTTGACTATTTGGAGATGACCATAAATCCACTGGATCGATTATTACTTTTAGATTATAAAATCCATAGGTTAATGGAATTATCAAACATGAGACAATTATTAATAATGAAATTTTTAATCTAGTTGCAAAATCTATAATACAAAAATAATGTATTAAATATTGGCATTAAATAAACTTATTAAAATAAAATAAATAAATAAATCTATAGTTAAAATAATTAAATAGATAATTGCTGAAATGTAATTATTATTAGGTTTTATAATTATTTTACTTACATTTTCCAATTGTATTAAAAGCTGTTTCTATTGTATTGTTGTGCTTAGTTTTAATACTTTTTGATATTACATATTTGTATTTTTCAATTGTTTTTGTGTTTTTGTTTTGGAGTAAATCTGCAATTGAATTATGTGAGATTAATATATTATAGGTCAGGGGTGTCCAACCTTTTGTGATGACTGGGCCACATCATATGGCTAGAAATTGTTGTGGGCCACTGACCACATACTTTTTAATAATTATACATACAAATTTAATGATTAAATTATATTCTAAGTTTACAACAATACATTTTTTATATAATTTAACATTAGCGAATAATAAGCAGAGATATTAATATTTAATTATAATTACATGAAAAAATATGTTTATTAATAATAAAAGTAATAAATTAATTAAAGGATTTTAAATTGAAGTGAAGGCCGCATCAAAATCTACCACGGGCCGCGTGTTGGACACCCCTTTTATAGATAGGTAATACAAATTACGAGGTATTAAAATTAAAAAAATTACCCCTAAAACAAATGAAACCCGCAAATGTCAATATAATAAAACAAAACAAAATTGCTGAAGATATTGTCAAAACATCCATGCCAACTACTTGAAACGATTCTTGTGGTTCCGGTATTTTATCTGGTATAGGACAACTAGCTTCACAATCCATGCAGCTACAAGCAGTAGTCTTATTCTACAGAAATGCGTAATTATTGTTAATATAATTTATAAACTTAGGTACTTAATAATTATATGCGTTCATCATAGGTTCAATTAAGGGGAGCTGGAGGGGCTAAGTCCCCAAAAATATTTGCAAAATATGACAATTTAATTCCAATATTTTATAATTAAATATTTTCGTGATATCATTCTATAACAACAGGCCCGCGCTAATTAGGTGTGCAAATAATGAAATAACAAAGGCGGCCAAAACTTAAGGGCGGCCTTAAACTTAAAATAATCTCTATTAGGTATATAGATTATAGATATGGTCGTTTTTAAATAAAATTAGTTTCAAGATTTAATTAGCATATCAAAATATTTTCGTTATTTTGATAAAAACTCGAAATATATATAAATATACTTGTATATGTGTATCAAATCATAAATCATAATATATTATCTTATTTGAAATATATTATATTAATAATAAAATGTTATATCAAATATAATAAGTTACCTAATTATTAAATTTTCAATGTATTATAATTTAAATATTTTATATAAATATAATGATGTAATTTTTAACATTGTTAAGCAAATTATTAATTTTTATTAAACAATTGTTTTTTCTACATTATAAGGAGAAAAAAATTCTGAATTACTGTTTATAGGTACCAGGCGCGGATTTAGGGGGGAACTATGGGTGCTCAAGCACCCCCTATCGTTTGACCTCCAATAAAATTTTTATTTTATAAAATATATATTTTATATATAATTTTTATAAAAAAATTTTTCATAATTATTATTGTAATGTTAATTAAAAGTAATATTTATTAAAAATGTTAATGTTGAAAAACTTTTTATACATACCTACATTTTAAAAAAATGAAAAAGTATATCCTAATAATTTTTTTTATCTTAGCCCCCCTGTCAAAATTTTCTGGATCCGCGCCTGATAGGTACAACTTGTTAAACAAACCCTTACATTTTTTTTTAATGGATAGACCACTGTAGTAGAATACTATAAAATATTACGATTATGGTATGGTGTAGGGGCAGCCATAATTCTTATAGCACATGGGCAGCTAAACAGGTAAGTGCGGGCCTGTATAACAGTATAACATTATACCAAAATTTTTTTTCTATTTGTTAATTTGAATTAAGATTAATATATTATCTGAATTTTTGCAATAATAAATAATTAATAAATATTAAATATTAATATAATAAATATACTGTTTATGATAAAAATTCAAAATCTATAGTTTGTGCCGCGCGCCACACGTATATGAGAAAAATCAACAACTATTTAAGTTTAAGATCTAATAATATGCTACCAGAACGCTTTTGAAAGTTAGTATTATTAAAAATTGAAAAAGATATTGTACTTGATAATGATATAATTTTAAAAACATTTTCTAAACAGGACAGAAAAATTAAATTGTAAAAATAATAATTATTTAATAAAATGTATCTTTGTATAGTACGAGTATATTGTATATTATATAAGAATGTATCTATGTATCTACGTAATTTTTTTTTGTAATTTTAATTTTTGTTAAGGGGATTTGAAGAGTCGATTTTCTTTCTCTGTCTAACACACATAATAAAAGATAGGGATTTAGACGTTTTTCTACTTCCAACGTTATACAATCGATCTAGTTATGCGATAAGGAATCTGAAAACGGATTTCAGGATTTGAATTCGTTAGAAAGTCTACTTTAGGATCAACTTTCGACTTTTTTCATTTGTTTGTCCTAAATTCTTCAAATATTGAATACCTACCTATTTATACATTTTTAAATAAAATTTGTTTCAACAACAATGAGAAGAAAATTTCAAAAAAGTGGGAAAGTCGATCTAATATCTAAAGTAGACTTTTTAACGAATTCATTAATTCAAATTCGTTTTCAGATCCCTTATCGCATAACTAGATCGATCGTAACGTTGGAAGTAGAAAACGTCTAAATCCCTATATTTATGTGTATTAGACAGAGAAAGAAAATCGACGCTTCAAATTCCCTTAATAATTTAAATAGGTTTTTGTTTTATTAGTGATTAAAATAAATAAAATGAACTAATAAAATTTATAAATTAATTACATTTTATCTGATAAATAATTTATAGGTACACTTTTTTACTCGCATATATTTAATTTATATGTATACATAATATATGTATGTAAAAATACATACATGTGTATTGATATGAATAAAAAAAAATATTGTTTTTATATTGTGATATAAATGAATAAATGATATTGAAATAGAAGTTTTATCTAGTAGTGTTTCAAAAAAATAATTCGACTCTTAATAGTTTATAAAATAAAAATGTTTGGGCTTCAGTCCCCCCCCCCAAAAAAAAAAGTTTGACCCTAATTGCGTCTATGGCGTTCATAATATAATAAGGTATGTATAGAGATTACAATCCCGGGATTCGGGATCCCGGGAACCCGGGATCCCGGCTACTTTTTGGTTCCTAAAATACCGGGACATTTATCAATAATCCCGGGATTCCCGAGACTACGAAAAACCGATGCGATGATTTAATCATCTTTAATATTTGTATTTTTGTACGTTAAGATAAGACGTATTCAATTTATATCATTATTATGTTATAAGATTACATTCCATATTTTACACAGACGCACAGTTCACTATATTTATATGGCATAATATGTACTTTAAACATATTAAGTGCCAACCGATCGGTATACGTTATACGTAGTACGTACGAACAAATTAGTATACGTAGTTCGCTGATACATAAAACACGTAGGAAATGAATTTATTTGAAAATGGAGGAGCTCGCGGGCATCATTTAGAGCTAGCATTTTAGTATTTAATGTCTACTCCACCTACTAGTATCGAGTCAGAACGTGCATTTTTAGCAGCAACCTATATAGGAAATAAGCTGAGAAGCAGACTAGGAGATGGAACATTAGACGCTCTATTATTCCTGCGTTCATATTTTCAAAATAAATAATTTATAATAACATTTTTTACTATTTAGAATAAACAAAAATAAAAATTTTATTCATAATTCTTTTTAATTTTTTCTTACCAAATTTCGGGATAATCTCGGGATCCCGGTATTAACATCTAAATATCCCGAAATATCGGGATCTTAAAAAGGGGTCGGGATTGTAATCTCTAGGTATGTACCTGTTACTTAATACTTACATCAACTGGCTGACTGCACGGTGTAACTGGACCTATAAACGGTATAAAATGGTTTGCAACAACTGTGGTCGAAACTGGAATATAATTTATAATGAAACCCATATACGGATTGCTTCCCAAAAATCGAAACCATCTTAAACATAATTTATTTATGTTTAAAATAAAGTTAAGTACTTATAAAGTTATAAATATAACGAAATAAACAACGTATGTCACATAACATTTATTATATAACGGAAAGTAGAATTAGGTAGGTATTTGAAAGAATTATATTAAAATGTATTATATAAAAAACTATAAATACCTAGGTACCTAAGTACACATTTAAATAATTATGATTATTATGCTTTATATTATATTTTATACCTAGTTTAAGAACTTAAAACTTCATATATATATATATATATATATATATGTTAGGTAAATGACGTGAAATGGAGATATCGTTATTTACCGAATATTTGCGTGAATCTCCAAATATGATGGAGAATGAAGTTAATATTTTATTCACGTTAATTACTTATATTTATAAGTTATAATTTTTGTTAAATAATTAAAAATCTTCAATCATATATCAGTAAATTATTTTTTTAATATTAGACAGATTAGAATATTTTAATACTTTTAAATATTTTTTTATTATTATTATTATTATTATTATTATTATTATTATTATTATTATTATTAATAATAAAATTGACAAAAAATTTTATAATCATTTATATTGAACTTAGAGACTTGAAAATTGTGTAGGGTGTTCATTTATGTACTATATGTTTACCTATATATGATCGCTTATATGTGTGATAAATTTTTGCGTTTTAAACATTTAATAAAAAATGTCAAAATTTTAATTAATACCTACATTATCTGACTGAACTTCGCTCAGAATTGTTTTTTCGAATGCAATGGTTTATCATTGCATTCAAATTCTAATTAAAATTAAACACTATGATTTGCGCACCTATATCCCTGCGGTAGAAGTCTCCCTTTCCTTGCTTTTTTAAGTAACATTTTATAGGGTAGCTATTCGCCCCGGATTTGACGGGATGTTTTCGGTTTAGTCCCAATGTCCCGACAAAGCTTCTTATGACATCGTTAATGTATACTGGTATCAAATTTTTGTATAGTAATGTACCACAATGTAAAATTGTTTTTTTATAATATTCGGTTGTCGATTTTATTTTGAACAGAACCTAATCGAAAATGTTTAATATTATAATTTATAACCATACGATAACGAACGATAATCGCTTTCTAAATTATTTTTGCCAACATTTTCAGCCACAAATCCACTTATTATGGTTTTTATGAATGGCTAGAACTACGATTACAAAAAATTAAGATTAAGATAATAATATGATATAATATGATATTATGTAAGTACATTATTTTATAGTATATATACTTTATATTTGTATAAATCAAACGTAAATGACGAAAAATGACGAAAAAACAGCAATATATTAAATTATTATTAATACCTACATTAACTGACTGAACTTCGCTCAGAATCGTTTTTTCGAAAACGTTTTTTCATTGCATTCAAATTCTTATTCTAATTAAATACCTACTATGATTTGCCTATATCTCTATATCCCTGCGCAGTGGCGTAACTGAGGGGGGTGCACGGAGGTGCATTGCAACCCTTTATATTTTTTCGGAGATGCAAACATACTATTTTGCACCTTTTAAATTAAATATAACACTAATGTTATACATTAAGGCAGGGATCTCATTATCACGGTTGCGCCGTACGGTAGTACCGCTTCAATATGATCCATAAAATAAATTTTGCACCTCCGGTATATTTCATCCAGTTACGCCACTATCCCTGCGGCAGGAGTATCAGCTCGTCTTTTTTTTATTATTATCTTAATAAGTTATTACTATGTTTTTTATAGTTTATTATTTCCTATAATATTATTTTGCATGAACAGCAAACAACAATTACGAAATTGAATCTGAATTCTAAACTGAAAATATCCTTTCAATAAGTTCATAATTATCTATAATTATATATAATCATAATTATTTATTATCTTGAATTCTTAACATTAGATAGTTTATTTATTTATATTTTATTGGTCATTAGTTACTACATTGAACGTTCACTTTGCTAGCTGAATCGCTTACTTTTGTGCTGAACAGTCTATTGCTCCTGCGCATATCACATCCATCGCTAATTCACCAGTGGCCGGATTCGACACAGATTTACACGAATCATAAACTCCTCTCATATACGAATCGGCAATATAAAAATCCAACTCTCGTATTTCAAATCCTATTTATTACATATTAAACAACATCAATATAAAAATGATATTATGATTATTAAACGTAATATTAATGTACGTAATATACGTATTTACGTATATTTGTATAACGTATATACAATGAAATATGAAGTATCTGTCTAGATTCTAAAATACAAAAACAAAACGAGTAGCCGAGTCAATCGAGATATGATGAAAACTTTATTTCTACATAAAAATTAATAATTTTTATAGCTCGTACAATTGTGTACTATCATTAGTATCATTCGAATAGTAAATTTAAATAATTTACATTAATCATATAAATGATTTTACATATACTGACCTCTTTTTGTTTTCAACAATTTTGTTACATTCATGAATTGACTCTGTTTTGGTGAACACACCATTTCGCATAAAAACCTTCCGAAGGTTCTCATGCAAGACGGACATCTACGTAAAAAGCTTGCGGCTAGTACAATATTTGAGTCCAATGTTGAAATCTGATCCACTCCACAACACGTATCAAGTGATTTTCCATCTAATTAAATTAAATTAATTTAAATTTTAAATCGAAACCATTAAGGAATTAAAATTAATATCTAAAAAAAAAAAACAGTTATCTTTACTTATGCACAAATAAATATTGTTACAAAATAAGATAACAAAATTGGTAATTTTTAATGCTCAAAATCTTGATTAAGTTGGTTTTACCACATTACTTAACAATAGTTAAGTTGAACATGAATAAAATATATTATTATTACGTGGTATTTTCAAAAGAAATAATTAATTTCACTTCTGTAAATCAATCGTTATTATATTATTAGAATTTATAAAACTTCCAGAATTTTAAATAGGAAACTACCTCAAAAGTTATAAATTATAATAGTAGGTATATTAATATTATCAATTAATTATAAAAAATATATGTATACCTAGAATAGTTTTTAATTTTCTAAATATACAATGTAATATATTATGAATTTAATTTAAATTAAACTAAATTAGTACCTAGTAAATACAAAGTCTGAATATTATTTAACTGATTTATTTTATTAATCCATAATTTAAAATCTAGTACACATCAACAATAATTTTAATATTTTGTTTACTAATTAATTATGTATGTTAAATGAATATAACAATTATAAACAAACTAAAAACAAATTATACAATAATAATAGCTTAAATTATATTTAATTCGTAGCCCATTTATTATCATTAGATAACATTTAACTTATTTAAGTACCTACCTAACTAATTAATTTACAAGTAGATACTTATTAAATTAAAGAATAATTATAATCAACATATAATATCCCTCTAAAATCACGTTTAAGTAAATTATAATAGATGTATTTTCAATGTCAACTATTTAACAGTATATCAGAATAACAGACAACAATACATTATTATAACAGCTTATTATGCGATATTTTAGAATCTAAAAAAATTACAACCTAAACGTTTTAGTATATTTTTCCAAGAAATAATAAACTCGGCGATATTTGTTATTTTTTTTTTTTTAACTTAGAGCTGCATAATGAAAATTAATTCGAATAATTCTACATAATTATATTAAAAATCTATCAATAATAATTTTTATACTCGTATTAGAGAATGATCCAAATAAATATTTTATTAATTGCTTTAAATACAAATCATAATCATAATTTGTAAAACGTAAATAATTATTGTAGACATTCTGTTTATAGGCGTATTTAAGGGGCCCCAGAGTGTTTGCTTAGCCTCCTATAGCCTGCCTCATCATAGAATTTTTATTTACCATTTAAGTAAACATTTAAATGTTAATAAATTGTAAAGTAAAATTATTTAAAGGTAACTGTGATTTTTGTTTAATTATAATTATACTTAAAGTTATACCATTATATCTTTATATCTATATATTATATGTATTGTTTTAGACTTTTAGTTATAGTCTGATAGTTAAGTTGATATGTGTTAAAGGCTATACGAAATAAAAAAAAATATGTTCATCATGTTATATGATTTTGGATAGGTTTATTTTTATACGATCGAATACATAGAATAGTTTGTAATGACTAATGTGTATTAGTGTATTTTTATCCATTTATTAACAACGATAATAATTTTTTGTAATTTATCGCATGGTGAATACACCAAAATAAAATAAATAGGTACATAGGTGCCGATAGGGGGTAGCGAAGAGTAGCGACTGCTACCCCATCTTTATTTATAGGGTAGCAATATTATATTTTTGCAACCTCACTAATTACTGTAATAGACGTATAAGTATAATAATATTTAACTATAAATAAATATTAAAAAAGAGGATTATAATCCCAATAAAAAATGTTTTTTAAAGTACCTAATAGAGTTACTTTTTATCTATAAAATGTCATATTAAGTATAATATTTATATTGCAATAAAATTGACTAATATATATCTAGACAAAAGCAGTGATACTGAAACTAAAACAAAATTTGATAAAAAATAACCGTATAAACTCCACTTTGGTGTACTATTAATATTATTATACTCTATGATTTTGTTAAATAGGTATTGTATATATTCCATATTTCTTAAAAATTAGTTGAATAAAATATTATAAATAAATATAATCAAATATATTATACAAGTATTTCAATACTATTTGCTACTCCATTAAATTTGGCCAAACGGCGCCACTGAATAGGTATGTATAATTGATAAAACAATATTTTTTTAAAAACGTAGGTTCGCATAAATATAAAAATGATACGTACCTACCTACTTATAATATATATATATATAAATATATATTTTATATTCATTTTATATACTTAATATATATTTAAGTATAAAAAATTATCATTAAAAATTTTAGTCAAAAACTTTACAAAAAAGCAAGGGAAGGGATACAGGTGTGCAATCATAGTGTTTAATTTTAATTATAATTTGAATGCAATGGCAAACCATTTCATTCGAAAAAACGATTCTGAGCGAAGTTCTGTCATATAATGCCGTTTTTTCGTCATTTTTTTTCATAACATTTTCGATGTACTAAAAATATCAAATTTAAACAGCTATAAAAAAATTGAGACTAGGGATTTTTATGTAAATAAAAAAAATACTTCAGTAAAATTATCAGACCTTGATGCCAAAAATTACCAATTTTATCAAACATTATATACGTAAAAAGGAGAATTTTACGAAATATTCAAAGTCCAATATTTTGTAGAAAAATGAACGTAACACGGTACCAAAATTTTACCACATATTAATATATGGTAACTTATGTAAATACCAAATAAAAATTTTAAGTCTTTAACTTCAAAATTGCCTAAGTTATCGTAAAATATTGAAACCGAATTCGTCGAAATTTCAGTTTTCATGAAAAATACAAATAAACTTTTTCTTCAATTTGCCCTCTAGCTAATTCTAGAGAATTGGAAAAAATCACCTAACAATATTATGTATATATAACCGAATGGTTCGTTAATTCTCATTATAGACCTTAGCCTTTGATCAATAATCTATGATCTGCGATATGAATATATGATCAACCCCAGGGAGGTGCTCAAAGAAATATTATAAGATTTAAGATGGAAATTTCTGTTTATATAGATGGTTGGTTGCTATTAGTTACAATAATATTATTTTGGTTGCTATTAATAACAATAATAATATTATTACTTTGGTTGCTATTAGTAACAATAATATTTATACTATCACTATGGTTACTATTATAAACAAATTTATCCGATGAATCAAATTCGTCGAAGGAAAAATTTCCTTTTTTCGTTATTTTTTCGTCCTTTTTCTGTGTGACATGAGGTCAATTTTGGGAAATTCGAAAAATGACCTGAATAAAGTATAAACTACATCCAATTTGCAATCGAAAACATAAAACATTCGTGAAAATCGGAGCATTATTTCGGGTAGTAAAAGTGTCTTCATACTTAAAAAAAAAAAAAAACAAAAAAAAAAAAAAGACCCACATCATTGTAAAACCAATACATTCTTCGCTTCGCTCAGAATCTAAAAAAACAAAAAAAAAAAAACATAAAAAAAAAAAGGACACATCATTGTAAAACCAATACATTCTTCGCTTCGCTCAGAATCTAAAATATTCACAATAAATAGGTACCCAATTTTATTTAAAAAAATTTTTAGGAAGCCCCCATTATTTAAATCTAAATACGCCCATAATTCTGTTTATGTCATGTATAATATAAATAAAAAAGCAACAGTATAAATAAATGAAATACATATAGGACGTATTATACAATAACAAAGTAATTTCCATACATTGCACGTAATATTTAGATAGGTATAGAAAATAGAAATATATTAATTATGTAATGTATTTTGACATTTCGTACTAAATAAATAAGGGCGATAAATCGATAATGATAAAAAATATGTAAAAAAAGTTTCAATTGCGTTTTAAAATAAAGAAATAATAAGGTTGTCTTTTGTCTAATCTTCGATCTTCCCATAGGTTATTCAATAATGTAATCACCGCAATGGCCACGTGGTAATCCCGTACTTGTTTTGTATATAAATTATATAGATAATACCATTCATTATAGGATATAGAATATAAATTATAAATTCAATCATATTATATTTACCACATAAATGTATAGAACTAATTTACTTTCAAGTAAATGTAATATAATTAAGTGCTTCTGAATATAGTAGGTTAGGTTAGGTCTAGTTAGGAACTATATAATAATTATTATGAAAGAAGAACTGGTTTTGAAAAAAAAACAATCTCTACCTAGGTATCTAACCTAAATATTTTATTAAATAGCATATTACTATGTTCTGTGATATTACTACTTAAATTATTATTTTAGATATGATAATAAATTAAAAATTATCATTTTTTTTTTTCTGTTAATTTTATCTATATAAATTGATTGTCTTTAAAATATTAATTTAGTATTTTAGTCATATACCCATAGCAATAAATATAAATTAATAATTTTCTTGTTAGATCTAGATAAATGAAAACAGTAATTAGTATATAAATATAATACATTATGAATTAATATTAAGTACATATTATATAAAACAATAATTATTCCTTAGTTCCTTACAACTAAACAACTTATAAGGTTACCAATAAAATATAATGACAACATATAGTATACACGCATATAGTACATAAATGAATATTGAACACCCAATAAAATTTTCAAGTTTCTAAGTTTAATATAAATGCTCATAAAATCCCTTGTCACCTAAATTATATAATAGAAAGAATCCATATAAACACTTTAAATTTAAATATTAATTTTGCTGAAATTTCAACTATAAACACCTATAAAAAAAAATTGAGTCTTGAGATTTTCCTAATATTTTGGAAATAAGTTAATACATATATCAGTATGCTTCAATAAATTTTTCAAAAATTTTCCAATTTCTTGGCTTTTCTATTCATTTTTATTGAAAACTATTGAGAAATAATAAGAAGAATTTTTGTATGAATTCTAAGATTTTCGTTTAAACTAAAAATATCAACTGTAAAGTTAAAACAACTAAAAAAAAAATTAAGACTTGAAATTTTTCTAATATTTTGATATGATGTTAAGTAATATGTGTCGTAGACATACTTCAGTAAAATTTACAGACCTTAATGCCAAAAATTGCCAAATTTATCAAACATTTTACCTATACATAAAAATGAGAATTAAATGAAATATTCAAAGTCCTATATTTTGTATAAAAATTGACGTAACGGTTCTAAAATTTTACCACATATATATAATACTCATGTTAATACCCAATAAAATTTTCAAGTCTCTAACTTCACAACTGCCCTAGTTATCGTCAAATATTGATATCGAATTTGTTGAAATTTCAGTTTTCGTAAAAAATTTCATTTTTTCATTAGATTTTCGTCGTATTTTCTGTCGCATAGGTTCAATTTTGAGAAATTCGAAAAATGACTTAAATAAAGTACTAACTACATCCACTTTCCAACCGGAAACATGTGATTCGTGAAAATCGGAGCATTATTACGGGTAGTAAAAGTGTATTCAGACATAAAAACAAAACAAAATCACACATCATTGTAAAACTAATACATTCTTCGGTCTTCGCTTCGCTCAGATCTAAAATTATAACACTTTTAGATTCTGAGCGAAGCGAAGAATGTATTGGTTTTACAATGATGTGTGATTTTTTTTTGTTTTTTTTTTTTTTTTATTCTGAAGACATTTTTACTACCCGAAATAATGCTCCGATTATCACGAATAGGATATGTTTCCGGTAGCAAAGTGGATCTAGTTGGTACTTTATTTAGGTCATTTTTCGAATTTCTCAAAATTGACCCTAAGCCGTAGAAAAAACTTCGAAAAAATGACGAAAAAACGGCATTTTTCACGAAAAATGAAATTTTGACGAATTCAATTTCTACATTTCACGATAACTCAGGCAATTTTTAAGATAGAGACCTGAAAATTTTTTTGGGTGTTCTGTTCACATAGCTATTATATATATGTGGTAAAATTTTGAAACCGTTTTATAAATTTTTCTACAAAATATTGGACATTGAATATTTCGTAAAATTCTCATTTTTACATATATAATGTTTAATAAAATTGGCAATTTTTGGTATTAGGGTCTGAAAATTTTACTGAAGTATACTTACATATTAATTAACATCATACTAAAATATTAGAAAAATCCCTAATCTCAATTTTTTTTTATAGCTGTTTTAAGTTGATATTTTTAGTTCAAACGAAAATTATAATCTGACTGAACTTCGCTCAGAATCGTTTTTTCGAATGCAATGGTTTATCATTACATTCAAATTATAATTAAAATTAAACGCTATGGTTCGCACACCTGTATCCTGTGCGGCAGGAGTATCAGCTCTTTTTTATATTTAATTTAAAATTAAATAAATATACCTAATTATGGTATCTAATATAAATATATTAAATATTAACTTTAATTTTTACCAATCCACAATATAAAAATTTAAAAAATTATTTATTTATTTATTTATTTATTTATTTATTTATTTATTTATTTAT
>JAIUCT010000020.1:516458-540400 GCA_021307375.1 Tetraneura akinire | reverse complement strand
TATTTATTTATTTATTTATTTATTTATTTATTTATTTATTTATTTATAATAATATACGGGCTGAGCCCTTTAATACAGTAAAGAAAATATAATATTACCTTAATATATACAGTGATAATTGAAAAATGCATAAATTAAAACTTAAATATTATATTATATTATTTATAATGGTTATTGATTTACCTATAAACTATTATTATACTTACATACATTTGAATTTAAACAATATTTTTATTAATATAAAACCAATGTTTATGTGTTTTAATTTGAAATTAGAAATCAATTTTTTCTTTAAGATTTTCGATTTTGATATGAAATGTATTTTAATTTATTTATAATTATTATAAATTATTAAATTAAATATGTTAAAAAATATTTTTACCTTCTGAATAATCCTCTACGAAATCAGGACACCAAGTTTTGAAAACATTTATAGCGTTTTCATCGGTCATCGTTCGCGCTGTTCCATTATAATAACAATTCCTTTTCAAGTTACCATTTTCTTCACATTCACCGTACCATACACAAGTAAAATTTTTCGACTAAAAAGATATAAAATAAACAGAAACAAAATAAAAACAAATAAAATAAAATACCTATTGCACACATATTTAAAATTTTTTATAAAACTAGGTAGGATATATATACCTATTATATAAAGTCTAATTAACGAACATTATAGCAAAAATTGACCCTCTGTATTTTTCAAAGAGTGGAGTAGTTAATATTAATATTAAATCTCAAACTCCTATTATGAAATATACCTAGGTACCTAAATAAAAAAATATTTTCATATGACTGACCAGACATTTTATAAAATATTGTTTGATAAATAAGTAATAACAATTTAATTAATACAATTATTACGGCGATTTATTATTTTATCATTTTGGTCAGGCTGGAATTTTTCATAATTATTATATCAATCCTTAAAAATATTCTCCTTTTTGAAATTTCATAATTGGTGTTTTAACTTTACATAAACATTAATATAAACATTAATGATTTGGAAAATGCATAGTGCCGTTATCCAATTACAGACAATTGGAGAAAGGAAATCTTGCATTGAAATTCCCAAGAGTACTACATTAATTATACGACTAAATACGTAACAACTACAATGTCAATGTGACATAGTAAAAATAATAATTGTATATATTTCTATATTATTTTAGTGACATAAAATTGGTAAATGTTAAAATAATATTTATCTACGGGTACCAAATCATTAAAAATAAATTAAATATATAGTTACCTATGTTTTAAAAAATTATTTATGTAGTACTTGTACCTATTTGTATATTTTTATTATATAATGATAAAAACTAAATATTATGTAAATTTTCACAATTTGTTTAACTAATAATTGTAAAATGTAAATTTCTCCCATATTTAAATACAATTAAACGCAATTTAAATTATTACGTATAATTTATGTAAATAATACTTTGAATATTGTAAATAATTATTATAAGTGTAATATAATTGATCAAACTATGAATATTTAGCCATCTATATTTTCAAAGTGAGTAAAACACGTATTAATTATTGTAACTATCCCTATCTGTTTATTATTATTATTTATCATTTCACACTTTCCATATTTTTTTAATTTTCACAGATCACAGAGGTACAAAACCGAGCACAGAACAGATGCTATTTATTAATTATACAAAGTATTAAAATTAAAATTTAATTTTAAATTTAGGTAACAACAAATATATTTGTTATTTATAATATATGATATTATTGGATATACGACAATTGATCGCGATAAAATTGATTGCGGTAAAATTGATCGTACATAACAATTAATCACATGACAGTTGATCGCCGATAAAAAAATCATTTTAAAATTATAAAATTCAATAAATTAATACATGTTATAATTATTTAATATTTATATATATAATTCAATTTTTTGAATACAGTTTTCTAATTTAACTTACAAATTATAATTTAAAATTGTAAATGTAAATTATGGGGAATTCCTCGAAAATAATCTTCAATGTTTTTGTTAATTTTATAGTTGGAACCATGTATTTTAATTTTAGATTCTGAGCGAAGCGAAGAATGTATTGGTTTTACAATAATGTGTGATTTTTTTTTTTTTTTTTTATTCTGTAAACATTTTTACTACCCGAAATAATGCTCCGATTATCACGAATAGCATATGTTTCCGGTAAGGAAAGTGGATCTAGTTGGTACTTTATTTAGGTCATTTTTCGAATTTCTCAAAATTGACTCTAAGCGGTAGAAAAAACGACGAAATAATGACGAAAAACGGCATTTTTCACGAAAAATAAAATTTCGGCGAATTCGATTTCAATATTTCACGATAATTTAGGAAATTTTGAAAATAAAGACTTGAAAATTTTTTGGGTATTCATATAGCTACCTACTATATATATGTGGTAAAATTTTGGAACCGTTTGGTTAATTTTTCTACAAAATATAGGACTGAATATTTCATAAAATTCTCATTTTTACGTATATAATATTTGATAAAATTGGCAATTTTTGGTATTAAGGTCTGAAAATTTTACTGAAGTATACTTACATATTAGGTACTTAACATCATACTAAAATATTTAAAAAATCCCAAGTCTCAATTTTTTTTTTATAGCTGTTTTAAGTTGATATTTTTAATTCAAACGAAAATTATAATCTGACTGAACTTCGCTCAGAATCGTTTTTTCGAATGCAATGGCTTATCATTGCATTCAAATTCTAATTAAAATTAAACGCTATGATTCGCACACCTGTATCCTGTGCGGCAGGAGAATCAACTCATTTTTTTATATTTTAAGTTTTTATCTTGTATATAAATATATTAAATATATTGATTAATTCATTATGACAAAAACATAATTCATATTTAACAATCTTATCCTAATCTAGTAATCTATGTACTTACCTACCTATCTTATCTTATTTTGTTTTGTTTTGTTTTTTTTTTTTAGATAATTGACTACATTGCATATATAATCAAATATTTATTAATTTGTGAATAGTAATAGAAATTTATAAATAAACGAATCAAATTGATTAAAATTACAGCAATTAAATTAATTTTACAAAAATTAATCTACATAATTTTATGGTTGAAATGTTGACCTATATTCTCAGGTGTTGAAATATTTTGTAAAATTCTTTCATGACATGTAAATCATTTTTAACAAGTTTGTCATATAATAATTCTAATTATGTAATATTTCATACTTTAACTTATAATAAAATTTAAAGATTTTTCATTAAATAGCAAAAAATTAATAATTAATCAAGAAGTCATAAATAAAAAAAACTGTATTAAATATTTATCGTTATCAAATTATAAAAATAATGTGTCATTGAATAGTACAAATTTAGTAAGTGTTTCATACATGTTAGTAAAACAATATCATATTACAATGATAATATAAAAACTAGAAATATATATAAAATAATACGAGACATTCTAATATATTTAACACAAAAGCACAAAAATCTTTTTAGTTTTTGAAACTATTGAGGCTCAGTTCGATATTTTAATTCATAAATAGTTACCTATAGGTATAGATAATAATAAAAATAATGTTATTTAATATCCAAATTGCATACATTACATTTATATACCTAGGTATCAAATTTATTTAATTATGAATAAAATACACCTAATTTTAAATTAATATTTTTTTCAAAAAAATATATATTTCTATTTTATATAAACAAACGTATTTCGAAAACAATTTTACCACCATCAGTACGACAGTAGGTATCAAACGTAGAATGATATATTTTTTGTGGATTAGTGTGTTTATTGCTATTACAATATCCACAAGTACTCTTCTTATAAAATAAATAATCGAGTAAATAATTTATAAGTTTAATTGTTATTTAAAACCATTATTAAATATATTAAAATATCAAACTAGATAGGTACATAGATAGGTTTTTTAGATGTTTCATTTTTTTCTATTAGGTACCTAAATAAAAAGAACTTTGTTGGATTACAAGTAAATAGTAAAAAAATGTATATTTATATTGGTCAAGTATTTTATTTTTATACTTTTAAAAGAGAATGCAATCATTTGAAATTATTTTAAATAATAAATAAATGTGATTAAAAAAAAAAAAAAAAAAAAAACACGTACCACACGAAGAAGAACAGAAGACCAACTAAATGTAGAAATTCTCAAAAGATACGTATGAAGAGAAAATAACATTATTTAAAAATCATAATCCTAGGTAAACAGTTATCTAGGTACCAAACTACCAAGGGTGACAGTCTTTTTAAACGGCGGTAACGGTAGTATAGTTAAACTATACAGAATAATATACAGGTAGATACTAACTAAAAGACAGAAAGTAAACTAATGGATTTTTGTAATATTTATATTAATGTATTGTAGAAGTATTTATAGTAATTTTTTATTTAGTAGATATTTCGATTTTTAAGTCATTAAAATATTTGAAACATACTATCATACAGTGGATATTTTTGTTGAAAAGAAATTGACTCAAAGACTATAGGAAGTTTCAAAGCAACTACAACCCCAATTTTTATATCGTATCTCCAATGTCCAAATGAGTTTTATCATTGTACCCATTGTCTGTTTTTTAAAGACCAAAATTGACGTAAAAACAAAACGCACATATAAATATAATATCTCATTATACATTTGTTTATTCACATGATTTAATTCATTAATTTATTTATTTAATGCAAGAAATTAAATATCTAATGAGAATAACTAATGACTAAAATATTATAATAAATGATATTAATCTCATTATACACTTATTTATTCACATTATTTAATTCATTAATTTATTTATTTAATGCAAGAAATTAAATATCTAATGAGAGTAACTAATGACTAAAATATTATAATAAATGATATTGATATTATAAACATAAATATATAAACCCGTTGTCTGTTTTTTAAAGACCAAAATTGACATAAAAACAAAACGCACATATATATATATATATATATATAATATCTCATTATACACTTATTTATTCACATTATTTAATTCATTAATTTATTTATTTAATGCAATAAATTAAATATCTAATGAGAGTAACTATAATGACTAAAATTATAATAAATGATATTGATATTATAAACATTATAAATATTTAATGTATTATTATAATGTAACCAAATAACCAGTAAAATTAATCTTACTTTTTTTTAAATTAATATTCAACTACGTTCTCTGTATGAAAATACATATTGGTAAAAAATTTAAATACGTACTACTCATTGATAAATTATGAATAACAATTTCGAGTAATTATTCAGATAATGAATTTAAAATTCATAAGACAACTTAATAATAAATCTGATTTCTAATTTTAAATTTTGTCCAAATTATGTAAGACATAAAATTAAAAAAATTCTCAACTGACAATATGATTATTATAGGTACCTGTTTTATTTTTTATTATTGTCTATATAGGTATAATGTCTATACTGAGTCACTATAAAGACACGCATTATCTACTTAAGTTTTATACACGATGCACATATACTTAAACATTAAAAGATTACATAAAAAAAAAATGAAATGAAATGAAATGAAAAACAAAATATTATAAAAAAATATTTAAAATACCAACAAAATAATGTATTATAATACCTACATAGATAATTATTAAATTTTAATAATTGCGTAAACGAAACCGCGGTATGTATATGATAGTTTGCATACAATATACGTGCGAGTATGCCGATATTAATAAATTATTTATTTATAATTTTTTAAATTATTATTATAACTTTTATCCAAAATGTTTAATACTCACCCAAACAGCCGTCGGACGAGCGCATAAACATACAAACAAAACAATAATTGCAGGTAGCATAATATTATTGACTGTTATCACGCGTGTGCCCGGCGAACGGCGTAAACTTGATAAAAAAAATATATATATATATATATAATAACTATACTATAACGTATTATATTATATTGTTCCGACGGCGAATAATGTAATATAAAAAAATATATAATCATGCGCTACTGAATGCAAAGAGAGAAGCGCGCCGCCAGGCATAAACACAACCAGCGCGATGAAAAAACTATTGAGGAATGAATACGCTCTAGCCTCTGTGGCCTGTGTCTCTGAACAGTATAATATGAACGGATCGAACCGGTCTCCGTAGAGTCGTCACTTCGTCAGTGTCTACGAAATAAAATATTATTATTTTATTCTTATCCTTAGACCAATCGGGTGGGTGGTTGTTTTGTGTGTTTTACACGCATAGAGTGCCGCCATCTCGGAACGACAGGTGCACGCTAAGAAATTCCAATTCTTATTCGTGGATCGTATATATAGATTTTGAGAGACTCGCCACGAGAAACGATAAGAACAAGACGAAAAATAACCAAGATAAAAACATCCTAATTTTTAAACGTTAATATCGATGAACGAAAATTCTAAAAAGTTTATATATTATAAAGGCACCTACCACTACCTGCAAGATCGAAGTGGATATTATAATTTTAATAAAAAAAATTTTAAAAATTTTTTTTGAAAACATTTCTATAATTAAATATTATATTTTATTCTATAATTTAGTTTTACAATGATGTGTGTTTTTTCAACTTTACTTTAATAATGTATTTTACACCTATACCTAGGTATATAGGTAGTAATTTTTTTAATCATTATTTTTTTGAAATATGTTAATTTAACTAATTTTAACCTACTTACCGTTCTGTTTTCCAGTTAAATTAGTATAACTTTTAATACGTATATACACTCAGAAAAAAACTGATCTGTGTTCCAATGAATATAGTTAATTAATTTAATGATTAGTAATTTTCTTAAAATTAATGTAAATGGGTGTTAAAATAAATATAATGCCATTGAAATAATTATTAATTCATTAAACTAGTGTCTTTGGTTCTATGTAAGAGTCATAAATATAAAGAATAATAATTAATAAAAATAAAGATTTGCATTTACATTTTACTTGATTTTATGATATTTAATAAAAGCGTCATAGAAATAATTATAAAATGTATTAAAAATGAAGGAATTTTTTGGAATAAAAATTATGACTATATCTACTTAATTTAATGTTAAATATTATTATGTTGATGTTCATTATCATTATTTTAATAACACGGTCAATGATGAGAAAAAATAATATTGCTATTTTTACCATAGATTGACCGATTACCATGATATTGTTTTTTACCATAATGTGTTTGTGCTGTTCGCTATCATAGACATATAATACTATATACTATATAGTATTATATGTCTATGTTCGCTATTTATTACTCTATGCCTCTATGGCTTTTTTTAAATCTGACGTTGATCGTGATTCGTGACGTTTGTGTTTAATATTATTTTTTTTGTCGGCATTTAAATAATTCAAAAGTTTTATGTTTGATGTTAAATAATAATAAACTATCAAGTAGGTACATATCATATTCTTGTGTTAATGAGATAAAGAAAAAAACAATATCAAAAGAATTCCAATATTACGTTTAGCTACCTATTACAATATTAAAAATTTCAATTGATATTTATAAATTATAACTTTATATATGTATGGATATATTACTATATACTATATAGTAATAGTACTATATACTATAAGTACTATATATTTTATATATGTATGGATATATTACTATATATTATGTATGGATATCATACCCTTCAGCTACTATCTTTATCTAAGTGACAGACGATCAAACAATTTTTAAAATAAAAATAAATGTAAAAAAATACAATACAAAAAAAATGAGGAGATAAATTCCCAGGACACTCATTTAATACGACACTGATAAGTGATAATATTATAATATAATGTTTAGTTTAATTTAATAATATAATAAAATTTTACATTTTAACCACACTGAAAGTATTTAAATAATATAAATTTCTAACGGTTTGTAACAATTTCCCGTGGCGCAGTCGTTAGGTAGACCAGTTAGGAGTCGTAGGTAGGCAGGAATCCTTACGGACGAAATACATGGCCCACGTAGGGTGGACCAAGTCGAACCCCGGTAGGGATTATAAAATCTTTGCATTTTTTCCGGCATATTATATTTTTCAATGAAATCGGTAGTAAATTCAAGGAAGATATCATCATAGAATCAATGAAAAAAATCATTAAATATAGGATATGATTAATTCAATTTAGGCATATTGATGAATGAATTCAATGCCGAAGGAAGTTAATTCAACTATTTAATATAATTAAATGAAGTAATAAAATTCTTAAAATTTATGAAAATTATAATTAAATTAATTAAAAATTAAATGTGATAATTTAAAGAAATATATATACTTATTTTAATGAATCAATATACTTGGCTCGAAATCGTACCCAAATTTCATTAATTTTATTACGTTTTTCATTAATATTACGGAACTTTTTTCTGGGTGTAGGTAAATTTAATAATATTTTTCGCTATTTTCTGTTATCAAAAATCAATTGCGAAATATATAAAACTAAAGTTGCACTATTATACTTTCAAAAAATCTTTAATCACGCTCATGATTATATACGATTATTATACGTAATATCAAAATTTTAAACAGGTATAGGTAATAAACTAATAACTAATAAGTTTAAGATATATGTTATATGTTATATAATAATACACAATATAAGTAAATGATAGAAAATTAAAAAAGTACTATTGCACCTGTTAAACATATATTTTGTGATTGCAATCACGAGTAGACAAAATCGCTTAAAATTTGGAGAAGAATTAATTTAAAGAATCAAGGATCTTGGTATATATTATACACCGTCTCTAAACTTTGATCATCATATTAATGCTACCGTCAGTAAAGCTCTCAAAGTTATGGGTTTTATTAAACGCAATACGTCAATGTTCAAGTCTGCAATCTGCCTCCGTACTCTCTACTTTGCTTTAGTCCGGTCTATTTTAGCGTATGGCGCAATTATCTGTTATCTTTACCTAGCTAGAGATTTGATTAGATTAGAACGTGTTCAAAATAAATTTCTCTCCTATGCCGCATACTTACTTAATATAGAACACCCACAACACGACTATTCACTGATTCGCTCTAAATTAAATATACCCTTACTCTCAACCCGCCGCTCTGAAGCTGACTTCAATTTTATTTCGTCTGTCCTTAATGGTTCCTTGGATGTTCCTGAAATTTTATCCGATATAAAACTGCGTGTTCCGTCTCATAATACTAGAATCCATAATATTTTCCATATTCCTACTCACTAAACATCTCATGGTTTCAACCATCCATTGCACCGAATGCTTCGTTCCCTTAACGATGTTCCCTCACATTGTTTTCACTAATTTTTAACTTTTTGGTTTGTTATAATTATTTATGCCCTCGTTTTGTTGTTATGTTTACTTAATTTTATATCTACTCTAAGCTGTACACATACTTGTTTATACTTATTTATTATTGTATTTACCTATACAATTGCCGACTGGCGTTTAAACAATAAATAAAAATAAAATAAAATAAAATTTCTAGTATACGTATTTCTAATATTTCTAGGCTTTTTAATTCGAAGGAAATAATGCTAACGCAGTTCCCCCCGAGTCAAACATGAAAAAAAAGGCTTTTTAATTTAATTTTTGTATTTGTTATTTCTTTATTAGGGTCAAAATAAACAAGAAGTAATAAAGGACACGAAAGAACTAATAAAAAATCAACGAGTCAAAGACTAAATATATGGTAATATCAAGACAAGAAAATCATTGTTGAGAAATTCAAGTTTGAAAGGGTACATAGTTTTAAATATCTGGATGTTACAATAAATAACAAAAATAATAATCACTATGAAATTAATATAAGAACTACGGCAGCGAATAAATGCTATTATGGGTTAACGAGTATATTTAAATCAAATCGAAAATTACACTATATACAAAGTAATAATTATCAGTCCAGTTCTTTTATATGCTTGTGAAACATGGCCAACGACCAAAGGATATGAAGACAAAATAGCAATCTTTAAAAGACGAATATTAAGAACAATATATGGATCAAAAAGAAATAATGTCACACAACAATATGAAAGTAGAAGCAACATAGAATTAGCTATATAATGAACCAGACATAGCAGTATTACAATATAGAAGAATCGCATAGGCTGGCCACGTATATGGAGGTCAAATAGCCTTATGAAAGCTGTATTAAAATGGAAATCCCTTGGGAAAAGACCACCAGGCAGACCGCAGACCAAAACAAAGATGGATGACAAAGTAAATATGACTTTGGAAGAATTTGGAATACAAGATATAGAAGTAGTAACAAAAGATAGAGACAGGTGGAAGTTAATTTGTGTTGCGGTAAAAGGTCTTAATGGCCTTTTAAAAACCTAAGAAGAGAGAAGATGAAAGATTTCTTCGTAATATTATACTGTTATTATTTCTTCGTCCACTTGCTTTGTTAATTTTAGATTTTGAGCGAAGCGAAAATGTATTGGATTTACATTGATGTGTGTCTTTTTTTATGTCTGAAGAGACTTTTACTAATATAAAATAATTACTAATTATAAATAGGTAATAAGTACTAGGTTTAACTACTTTTAACTAAATTTTTGTAGTTGTGAATGTGAAGTACTTTAATAGACTTTACAATTATATAAAATATAATCACTATATTCAGTATTTAATTTATTATGAATTTATGACCATAATATGTATAAATCAAATACCAATTATATTGATAAAAAAATCTTAATACAAATATAATTGATACTTGAACACATCATTAACACGTCATATTAATTAAAGTTACGATGAGTGCTGAAGATGAAACTTATATTAAATAGATTAATATACATTTGTGTATTAGTTTGGATAATAAATATGGAATGCATCTGATTCGATACAAATTTCTTTTGTTTTACCTGAAATTAAATTTTAAACGTGTTTAGTGCATATTTCTTATATTATATATTATTTTTTTTAGATTCTGAGCGAAGCGAAGAATGTATTGATTTTACAATATGTGCCTTTTTTTTCTTTTTTTTTTTTTTTTTATGTCTGAAAACACTTTTACTACCTACCCGAAATAAGGCTCCGATTTTCACGAACTGCATATATTTCCGGTTGAATAGTGGATGTAGTTGGTACTTTATTTAGGTCATTTTTCGAATTTCTAAAAATTGACCCTAAGCGGTAGAAAAAACGACGAAAAATTGACGAAAAACGGCATTTTTCACGGTAACTGAAATTTCGACGAATTCGATTTAAATATTTCACGATAACTCAGACAATAATTTTAAAGTAAGAGACTTGAATATTTTATTGGGTGTTCACATAGGTATTACGTATACTAATATATATATGTGATACAATTTTGGAATCGTTACGTTAATTTTTCTACAAAATATATAGGACTTAGAATATTTCGTAAAATTCTCATATTTATGTAGGTAGGTATATAATGTTTGATAAAATTGGCAATTTCGGGTTCTAAGGTGTGAAAATTTTAATGAAGTATATACTTACATATTATTTAATATGATATCAAAATATTAGAAAAATCCTAAGTCTCATATTTTTTTTTTATATAGCTGTTTAAAGTTGATATTTTAGTTTAAACGAAAATCTTAGAATCCATACAAGGCTATACTTCTTATTATTTCTCAATACTTTTACAATAAAAATTAATAGAGAAGCCAAAAAATGTGGAAAATTTTTGAAAATTTTATTGATGTATATATATATTATTAATTGTTATCGTATTATTGTAATGATCGTGACATTACATAATATAGCTGCAATCTGCAAATCTGTAATAATAGTAATAATTAATGATAATTATATTAATTTTATAAGAAGAGTTCTTTTGGATATTTTATATACTAATAAATAAAAATCAAAGTCCGTAAAAAATTTCAGTAGGTAGGTACAGAAGATGACAACGTTGTTGTAGAAATAGTAAATACGTATAACGTACTTATATACTGAAATAATAAAGTAAATTTTTTGTGGACTTGGGGTTTTATTTATTAATAAATAATTATATTGGTAATAGTACTAATTGTAATAAACAGTTATAAACAGTTATTGTTTTGAAAATTTGAATGAAAGCATCTAAAAACATTTTGAAAGCCCTTCGTTAAAATAAATGTTGGACGTTAATTATAATTTATTGAAAAAAATGTTTAATGGTAAATTAGTCGGAATGAAAGAAGATCCAACTAAACAAAAATGATCTCGTTTTCTATAAATTAGAAGAAATTTACAGAAATTTGCAGAAATCGAATAATTATTCTGCGTTCAAAAATGTGTTAGCTGTTAGCAGATATCCAATGGAAAATCGTTCATAATAAAATATACACAAAAAAATTAAATAATATAATGTAAATAGTTAATTAGATATTTAATTTTTAATAAGTGCATCCGAATTGCGTGCGAAAATATATGAACTGGTTGAATTGCGTGCGCGGTTTTTTCGATTAGGTCCGAATTGCCAATTGCGTGCCTGCCGTGTATGTTCTATCCGATATCCGATGTAGTTCTGAATTAACCGGAAATAATTATTGATATTATCATTGATTATTGATAGTATATTATGGATTTTTCTCTTTAATATTTTATTAATATATGAGCATTATTTATTATGTGTAATATGTCGTAGCTCGTAGGTATGTATAAAGCTATAAATTAATTTGTATATCTGATTTATCTCATTTTATAAGTTATGTACCTATTATATTTTATATGTACAATTTGAAATTTTATTCATCGATCTAAATAATAGTTAATACAAAATTCGTTAATACGTTAATTCGTTAATCAGTTGTGTTTAAACAGTGAAAATGTCTGCACTAAATAATGTAAATGTAATAATGTACAGTGAAAAATATAAAAAATTAATAATAATAATGGATAAAAATTTAACTTTCAAAAGTTTTTAAATAATAATTTACAGCGATGGGCGTGTACGAAACACATTTTACACATTCTTATTTGTAAAAGTTATTTTAAATTAAATGATAATAATAAAAATAAAATTGTAAACTGTAATGAATGCCATCGTTTTAAATGCGCACACGCAATTCGATCAATTCATATTTTATGGTTTTTTTTCCGCACGCAATTCGGTTGCAGCCTTTTTAATTATTAAATTTATATTTTATATTTTATTTATAATATTTCAACTTATATGTGAGTTTTTAGTTTCGTGTGTTAAAAATTAAAATAGTAACTATTAAATTATTATAAAATGAATTTATAACTATATGGGTATTAAAGTCTATAGATTAAAGGCGTATAACGTATAAGGTATAACAAACATAAAAATATTACATAATAGAAAAAATAATTTATATATTTCACAATTTATACATCAATCGACAATAAAATAAGAAAATGGAATGTTATTAACATAATAATAGTGCTTGTCTTTGTCATTTTATTAGATAAAATCAATTGAATAAATATTAGGTATAATTTAATGTGTACATTATACTTATACTTGTACTATAGCACTAATCATTAGGTATATACCACTAAAGAACCGAGCACACTACGTCAGTGAATTTCAATTCAATCATGTTTACTGTTTAGTATTATTATTTAGCATTAGCATGTAAACCAATTACAACACGCCCCACAGACCACGGCATTCATTAAGTTCAGTTTTATAATTTTAATCCGACTTCAGTTCAACACATATCATAATCATAGTATACCTATAATTATAGGTATTATTTAATATGATTTTAATTTAAGAATAATTATATTATTTTATGGTAGGTATATTGATATAATTAATTGAATGGTTTTAATATTTACTACATACAATATACAGGTATACCTGTACTCTCAGTGGCGTAACTGGATGAAATATACCGGAGGTGCAAAATTTATTTAAATTGGCTTTAAAAAAAAAATTTATATTATGGATCATATTGAAGCGGTACCTATAATATTAGTTTTATAATATTTAATTCAATAGGTGCAATGCACCCCCCCCCCCCAGTTACGCCACTGAGTATACTAGTATACTGTATACTACATTATAAAATATAAATATAAATTATACTTAGTCAACAAGATACGAGATAAATACACACTTAACAAAGGGAAAACTTCCAAGTCTGTAATATATAAGAATATATTATATAATGACCGAGATAATGACATAATGTATTTGTCAAGTGCGAAACTAAAAAAAATCTAGAGGGGGTTTAGATAAAATAATAAATATAAATACATATTCTCATTATATTTATATATATATATAATTACCTTATATTATATTTTTTTAAGAATCAGTAGGTACTTCATTGTGAAATTTCTTTAAATACGTATATATATACCTATATATATTTATCAAAATTTCGGGATAGTTTGAATCCTGAAACCCCACACAGGAATACAGGATACCTACGCACATGACATATGAGATATGATAATCTCACCAATTATTTTGACCGACTTCGACCACTGTATACAGTGTATATATACTAAATAAAAATATATGATAATAAATATATGTTATTTATAGGTATTGACTAAATTATTAATTAGTAATTACTATACATTATAGGAATAGGATTATAAGAATAGTTACAACTCACAAAGTCTTTAGACCTTACCTATTTATTATTATTAACACAACACTTGCTTACAATAGATACATCAAAAATCAAATTATTACCTATACCTATTTGAATATTTTAGAATAAGATAAAATTATAACTTCAATTTCATTATTTGAATACAAAACTTGTATATCGAAGGCGACGAAAGCACATAAATTTTACCTATTCAAGTAGGTAGGTATATAGTATATTACCTAATACCTATAAGCTATAACCATTGATTAAATGGGTACCATTAAAAAAGACAAAATGTGTAGAAACTTCATTCAAATTATGTATTCATAAGTTCATTCTAATAAATATGACATTTATTAAATTATTTTTATATTATACATTTATATCTAATACATATATGATACAATATAATTTCAAGATTTCATATTTTTATCTTCAATATAGGTAATTTACATTTTATATAACGATAAAATCTATGAATTATTCAGTTAATATAGGTACTCGTATTTATATACTATATAAGTAGGTACTATAATATTGGAAATTATTAGATATACTTTTAGTTTGATATTCATTCGTATCGTTTTCAATGTCCTATTATTAAAATAAAATATAACGAACGATCGATTTACATTCAGACACCAGACATAAAATAATACGTAGGTACGTCAATTCAATATTTGAATTTAATCCATAATTCCATATATAAATATATAATCACTTTATATTTTATTTTATATGCGATTTAAGTAGGTACCATATTTTTATACGAGATATTTAAATTTTAAATAGGTACCTACCTAACGTATAATACACACATATAGGTATATTATATATTATTATATTAATATTTACTGTTAATATATAAACTGATTTAAGTAGATTGGTGTACGGTGTACCAGATTACTAATGTCTAATATTATGAAAAATGCAATTTATTTTTAAATTATATGCCTATAGGTAGGTACAATTTCAATGCAATTACATGAAAATATGAGATAGGTACCTACGTGGTTACTTTCTATAGACCCTTTAAGTAGATATAAATAATGTTAAGATCTTATAATCTTTATATTATTATATATAGATCTACATATATATAATATATATATATATATATATATAATTATATTTAGGCTTTAAGTATAGGCAAATGCATTGTGTTTAGATAGGTAAAAACGAGTATATTATACTCGTATAATTATAAATTAATAAAACAATAGACTATAAAGTATACACACTTTTAACTCTTATCTCTAATTTCAATATTCATTACCTACCTACCTATAATAATTAATAACACTTATACCTATATATAATAATAATTGTCTATTAAAGAATATTTAATTATAAATGAATGAATTTTGAAATTTACAATTAATTTTGTAATTTCTAAATGATTAATTCAAAGTTCGAAAAATTAAACTAATTAATACGAACGTTATTATTTAATATAACTTCAGGACAACACATTACAATATTTTACATCTACTCGCCTACTCAGATATAAATATCTACAGTGCGCAACTAGGTAACGCCAGAGCAATCACCAATTAAGAATTAAGAGACCCAAATCTTTTTTACTCGCTTTTTTATGAGAACACATTTTTAAAAGTATCCGTAATTAACAAACTAGTAGGTACAAATTTTCATCCTAGAACGTCGAAAAACCTAGTTGTATCATTAGGTAACTAAAAATAGTTTTATAAAGCTCGCTTTTTGCCATAATTAAATTTTTGCATTTTATATTCTGAACGAAGGTATTGGTTTTACAATGATGTGTTTTTTATTTTATGTCTGTAGACACTTTTACCAACCGAAATGCTCCGATTTTCACGAATAGCATGTTTTCGGTTTGAAAGTGGATGTAGTTGGTAGGTACTTACTTTATTCTATTATTTACGTCATTTTTTGAATTCCTCAAAATTAACCTTATGATGCCTATGCGATAGAAAATACGATTGAAATGCATTATTCACGAAAACTGAAATTTCGATAAATTCAATTTCAACATTTCACGATAACTCAGCACTCAGGCAAATTTAAAGTTAGAGACTTAATTCATACGAATATTCTTCTTATTATTATCAATATTTTTACAATAAAAATTAATAGAAAAGCTAAAAAATTTGGAAAATTTTATCGAAGTATACTGATATACTCGTATATCTTAACATATTTCCAAAATATAAGGAAAATCTCAAGACTCTTTTTTTTTATAGGTGTTTAAAATTAAATTTCAGTATAATCAATACTTAAAGTCTTAAAGTTTTTATATGGATTTTTCTTATTATATTACAATATTTTACAATAATGTAAAATAAATTTGTCAAAAATTTTCTTTAAATTTTATTGAAGCTTAAATATATTTTACTTAACTCAGTTCCAATTAATTGTGCATTATTACATTTACGATTTTTTTTTTTATAGCTGGTAAAAATATAAAAAAGAAGAGCTGATACTCCTGCCGCAGGGATACAGGTGTGCAAATCATAGTGTTTAATTTTAATTAGAATTTGAATGCAATGATAAATCATTACATTCGAAAAAAGTATTTTGATTATTTTAATATGGACATTTAAGTGACAAGGGATTTTATAAGCATTTATATTGAACTTGGAGACTTGAAAATTTTATATGGTGTTCATTTATGTACTATATGTGTACCTATATTGTCCTTATATGTGTGATAAAATTTTCAGTTTTAAATAGGTAGATATTTAATAAAAAAAAATGTCAGAATTTTAATCAATACCTTATACCTACATTGTCGTGACTGAACTTCGCTCAGAATCTTTTTTCAAATGCAATGGTTTATCATTGCATTCAAATTCTAATTCAAATTAAACATGATTTGCACAACTGTATCCCAGCGGCAGGAGTATCAGCTCTTCTTTTTTTATCTCGACACTCCAAATTCATAGGTCATAGGTAGATAGTTTATTTATGTAGATTGTAGATGGCCAGATAGGTATAATTTTAAAATTAAAACATTACTGATATATATATATATATATATATCAGATCATAAAATAATAGATATATATATATATATTACATAATGATCCGTGAAAAAAATGAAGAAAAATTAAGCTTATAAATTTATAATTTAATAATATACCATAAATGCATAGAAAAAATGTCACATCTCAGATGTCACACTCTTATCTCATCATCTGGCTAATAATTTTATTTATGATCGAGTTATGAGTTTATGATAAAATAATATATAGGTATACCTAACCTATTGGACATTGGCTATTACTACTTACTAAGTACCTATCTTACTCAATAATAAAATTGGACATTGGCAATTCATTATGGCATATGAATTGCGAAATGATTAAAATGTTAAGGGGATTGGAAGTGTTGATTTTCTTTCTCTGTCTAAGGTCTAACACACATAAATGATAGGGATTTAGACGTTTTCTACTTCCAACGTTACGATTGATCTTGTTATGTGATAAGGGATCTGAAAACGGATTTGAATTCGTTAGAAAGACTACTTTAGATCGACTTTCACACTTTTTTGTCCTAAATTCTTTAAAAATTGAATATTTATAAATTTTTAAATAAAATTTGTTTCAACAACAATGAGAATAAAATTTCAAAAAAGTGGAAAAATCAATCTAAAGTAGACTTTCTAACGAATTCATATCTGTTTTCAGATCCCATATCGCATAACTCTATCGATCGTAACGTTGGAAGTAGAAAACGTCTAAATCCCCATCTTTTATGTGTGTTAGACAGAGAAAGAAAATAGACGTTTCCAATCCCCTTAACCATTTCTTTAATGTATAATCAAGCACTTTTCTATTTATATTAAAAATTAAATACAAATCGCAATAAGACCAAAAATACATAACATAGCATTAATAATTATAATCAATGAACAAGGAATATGGTACCACTTATATACCTAATTATTATACCATTATATCAATAATAAAACTTTAACATTAAAATCTTTTATATATGTTTATTACCAAAATACCAACTAAGTACAATAAAATTAGTAGACAGTACCTACCTAATTACTTCGAAATAAGTTGTAAAAATGGATGAACTACACATAACATTTATAGTTTAAAATTTATTAGTATTGACTTGTGGATAATATATTTATTTAAATACACATAACATGTTTATTTTTAAGTTATCTACTTATATTTTGTTATTGTTTTATACAAAAAATTATATGAATAATTGTCAGATTACTTTTTAATTATAAAATTATTATACTGCATCAACAAGAATCAATATTCAAATTAAACAATTGATTTTTTTATATAAAAATGTATTAATAGTATACACTCATAATTGGAAATTATTAAAATATTATAATTGATTTAATAAAATTATCAAATGTAATTCATAAATTGATATCAAAGCTTAAAGTTCAAGATCACTTTATCGACATTTTTATCAACTACATAGTTATTTAATATTTTACACTATAAACATTTTTTTAAACGATTATAAATATTAATTATTTACAGGTATAAATAAAAACTTAATATAATCTTTATTTTATCTTAATTAAATATTCAAATATATATATAAATAAGTATAATTAACTAGTCATAATACATAAACAAAATTTAACACTGAAATGTAAAATATATTTTTCTGATACAACCAAGGTTGTGTTCTGAGTAACTAAATACTTCCTCAAACTAAATTTATGCATTTTTTAGTCTGTTGAACACCAGACCAGAAATAAGTTACAGAAAAATATTATTTAACTTAGGTAGGTACCTCCTTTGAAACAATCCTAGTTGTTCAACTGATAACTGATCTACTACCTAACAAACTTACTTGCAACAAAGATGATTTTCTTGCCTGATATTTATTATCTAATATTATATTTAATATTTTTATTAGTTCATGTCTCTACCAATTTAGGAAATCACACATTAGATAATTCATGATATAACAAACCATTATTATTATTATTATTATTATTATTATTTTTTTTTTTGTGTGTGCCATTAATTGATAATAATTAAAACTCATAATCATTTTATGCAATCATAAAAATAAAATAAAATCCTTAGAAATACAAACTAACATACTTATTAACATCTTACTACTAAGAACTAGGAAACATTATTTAAATTAATTAAATATCTTGATAAGTTTTCATGAATAACAAATGTAATGATGGTTGCTGGAATAACTCTCAACAAATTGGGTCCAATTCCTTTATAAAAACCTCTTGTGCCTTCATACCTGAAAAATATTCAAATTAATGAAATCAATATATTTTATAAATAATTATGAATATCTTACCAATGTTTTGTTATGCTACTGGCAGCACCGCAACACACTGTTAAATGACATGTTAAAACGAACTACAAACTTATTAATCACGCGATTTATATTTATATTTTACATGTATAATAACAAAAACATGTTGATATACAAGAATATATTTTAATAAAATATTTCTTTAATTTTTAACAAATTATATAAAATTAATTATTAGTTTATTTTAACTGCAATTATCAGTGTATCGCGATGATAGGAAAGATTTTAATATCTAATTTTCGGAAACAATATTTGTTTTAACTATTTATAATATACAAAATTTAAGCGATATCAAAAAAATAATATTTTCTATTAAAAGATAATGTAATATCATAAAGTAATTTTGTGTGATGAAGGTTTCATTTTATAAAAACAAAAATATTGAAAAACAGAGAAATATAACATATATTACATATTATTAAAAATACACATATAATTAAGAGAAATATTGTCATAGTTTAATTTTTATCTACAAGAGAAAAAGTTTATGAGAAAAATTTGTCAAAGGCAATAATTAATCAGATAAAAAAATAATCAAATTAATAAATTGTCATTTATAACTTATTTAACTGAAAAATGTTGTACTCTTTAAGTGTATTTAATTTTGCAAATTGCACAAAAATATTATATATTATATATTGGATAATGTAAACATAAAACATAAAAAAGAAAAACATATTAATACTTATAATGAAAATTAAAATACTCGGAATTGAAAATTTAACAAAAGTCATAGGACTGATAGGTTTTTTTTATATTTATATTGAAATAAAATAATTAAGTATTTGTAAATTTCTCATATATCAACAATACAAGACAAATATTTGGAAGCACATGTAATAAATATGGCGTTAATCCCTTATAGAATCCACCAGCACCTTCGTACCTCCATGTTTGTGTTATACAATGCCAAGTGCCTCTATATTCACGATGTTGATCCTGCAATCTTGCACGAATTACTTGATAAGGATAAGTCAAACCAGCTGCAATTAATTTTGAGAAAGCTGCAAATACAATGTACTCCGATGTCTCCTAGAATATTAAATGTAATTAGTATAAAATAACTATAATTAAATTATTTTATTACCAATTTAGCATCAATTGGTAGTCTTCTGTATTCATTATAATAAGTCTTCATTTCCTCATAAGTCATGAACTGCAGTGCACCATGTGATACGCCAAACATACCCGGAACAAATCCCTACAATAATGTATATGACCAACTACTTTTTTGGGAAAGGACATCTATAATACCCACAATGTATTTTAGAGAACAAAAATATTATACCCGACATATATCAAAGCGTGCGATTTAGATTAATAAAAATTTAATTTTAGGTTGAATAAAAAACATTAGCCAAGAGTTTGCTTAATATACAAATTCCTTCAAATAAATAAAATCATGCACCTAAGTAAATTTTCTAAATTATTTTCTATCATATGTTTATGTAAGATGGTAAATATTCTATTCAAGTATTATTTAATCCTCTTTTTTATTTAATTTAGTTATTTGTTTTAAATAATGAATTTAATGTATTTTTTTCAGTATAATTTAAATCTATAACAAAACAATTTTAAAATCTAGCCCACGCAATGAATAACTTCCATTCAATTTATTTATCATCAAATTGTCAAGTGTCAGGTATTGTAGAATACCTTGTACAGGCCTCGTATACCCTCAGCACCATAGATCTTGCGGAATGCATCCCACATCCCACTGTAACACTTGGTCGGATCGCTGGGTTTATCAAACTGCAAACACAATCGAGTCTTGACTACCCAAACTGGATTGGTCATAATTAATGTGAGAATGCCTGCTTCTGCTGCAGCTGTCATATGCAATGCTGGGCCCAGAGGTTTTTTAGTGTTACCACCTTGAATCCATGCTTTAATTGAATTGTAACTAAAAAATAATAAAATAGAGTTAATTTATCCATTTTCTTTATGAATTAATACTTATATATATATATTAATATATATATCTTACAATAAAAAATAAAAACCCCATGCACTTCCTGATCCCCAAACATTAGGTGTAACTCCTTTATAAAGTCCTTTGAGTCCTTCTTGTCTGAATATCGTAGTGACAGCATTTCCCAACCCAGCATAACTTGGTATAGCGTTTCTACCATCATTAACTGTAATGCATAATCATAATTTAAAACTAAAACCAAATAAGATCAACATTTTAATACTTGCCAGCAAATCTAATTTTTAATAAATCTAGAGGATGGAGTATCAGTGTTGATGCAACACCACCTGAAAAGCCAGCTACCATATGTTCAATTTTTATATGTTCAAACATAGATTTCGTTGGAGTACTATTGGTAAGCGGCTTGGTTGGCTGTCCCATATCCGAAACGCGATTCACTTTCGTAGTTGTTCTAGAGCCAAGAACGTTCATGGTCACGCCACTATATGGCCAAACTTTCAATACGCATTCACGGTACAAAAATAATGTATGCAAAGTTATATAATTTTAAGTAGGAAAAAAAATTTTAACTAAATTTTACTATATTGTATATTAATTAGTTTAGACTCTTCAAACAAACAATTTATATATATTATAATTAATACACAAATACGTATAATGAATAAAATTAAATAAACTAACTTAAATATTATTTATCACAATTGACTATCACATAGGATTCTGTTCGACGGCATGTTGCGTATTGCGGTGTGTTGGCTGAAGGTACTCGGTGCCTTGTACATGTTCTACCGATCAACGAAACATTCTGGTTTAAACGACGTCGACATTATTATTGATCAGATTACCGAGATCTAGCAATAATAATTATATTAATCAAACGCGAGACGTAACCGTCGGGTATAATTTTATTATTTCAGTGTGTCAATTTTCATCGAGAATTAAGAAAACTAGAGAGATGTCGTATATCGTATTAGAGGGAACAATTATTAACAAAAGAGAAAATTGATTTCGTCAGATTATTTTTATCACAAGGCCAGCGGACATCAGTATACGCCAACCGACCGATTAAATAATACCTCTTTATTTATATGTTGGTAATAATGTTAAAACGCGGATTTCTCAAGAAATACAAATTTTGTAATAGAGAATAGACATACAATATTTAAAAAAATTTTATTCATAATATATAAAAATAAATACAAATAAATTTAGTAGATAATACTAAAAAATTACTTCTGTGATAAAACTCATTGATTTCTAGACTACACTAATTAATAATTATGTATATTTATAATTCCATACAAAAATACATAAGAAAACAATAGTAGAACCAGCTTAAACCTTTTTTTCTTAATTTGGGAATTTATTCATTTTAAATATTTCTTTAAATTTAACAGTTCACAATAAATTATCAAAATTTCACTTACAATAAATTAAAAACCTAAATCAAAACATATATCTATGACAGATAACAATGACTGGTGTTTGATCAATACATATTGTAATAAAAAAACAAGGACCATTTGTCTAACATAGTAACATTTCACAGTTAAAAGATAATTTATACTTATTTGTAAGCAATGAACTTTTAAAATAACATATTTAATTTATAATTAATTCGTATGTAGAATTCATGAGAAACTTCTAAAAAAAAAGATGAGTAAACAAGGAAAAGACAAAAAAGACATAAATCTTAAAGATGATAAAAAATCAAAAAAAACAACAACAGTAATAAAAACAAGAAAAGAAGGTAAGAAGTCAAGGAATTTAGTGGATGTATTTAATGAATGTGCCATGGATAATGCATATCATACATGTCATAATGTACAAGATTTACTTAAATGTCGCGGTTTTCCGTGGCCACAAGCACAAAAGAAAAAGAAGAAGAAAGGTGGAAAAAAAGGAAAATAAAAATAAAATTATACTGGTAAAACACAATAAATATTTGTTACACTTTTTTTAATAAAAAAATATACATTACATTTATGTTTACATATCACTTTTCCTAGAAAAAAATATATAATAAAATATACATTATGACAAAAGTATAAGACTTGAGTCCAACTTGTACAATACACATAAGTAATATAATACAATATGAATTCAATATTATGTATAAATAATAATAATAATAATAATAATAATAATAATAATAATAATAATAA
>JAIUCT010000020.1:411548-516448 GCA_021307375.1 Tetraneura akinire | reverse complement strand
TAATAATAATAATAATAATAATAATAATAATAATAATAATAATAATAAAACACTAAGCAGATCTGTAATAAACAAGCCTGGCATCATTTTAGTCAAATTGTTTTTAAAATATTTTTAAATAATCGTTTATCACAGACGATTGAAAAACAAGTCAACAAAAATGAAGCCGAAACATTATTGAAATGAGCAAATTCAACTAGATCATTAAAACAAACAAACAAAAAAAAAAAATAATAATAATAGAAGTAGTAGTAATAAGAGAAATAAAGAGAGCAGACAACTTAATTTATTTTAAATTATGAAAAAAAATTATTTTTTTAAAATACAATTTGGTAACAGCCTAGAAGATAATTTTGTTTGTATATATATATATAATCGTATATATACTTTTTAAATTCAGTAAATTATACCCTGTAATTTTGCACAGCCCAAATAAATGTAATTGGTTCATTTTTCTTTTTGGATAATTATAGAAGAAAAACATTTAAAAAGATAATAATGTAGATATTGAAATATATTAATTCTACAATTAACTTAATTTTATAAGAATTAAATAATACAACGGAAAAACATGTTAGAATTAGGAAAAGGATAATACATAATAAATAGTGGGAATCTAAAAATATTAGAATTTAAAGAATATTTTGGTAACTAAATAAGGCTTAAGTTCTAATGGTGATATAACACCGCAACCGCTGACCTTGTTGCTACAGATTAACATAATGCAAAATAAAAGATGAAAACAAGTTATATTCTGTATTTACCTCAAATACTCTTATTTTTTTAATGAACCTCTAATTTTCTGCATTTTCTTTATTTATAACCTTATTTCTAGTTTTACTTGTACTTGTGTTTATAATATACATATATAAAATGTTGTAGATTATAACATTTTTACTTATACTCTATGAATGCTTTATTTTAAACTATTAAAATGGTTTAAATTGAACATTCTAATAACCATACGTATCTTAAGTTCAATCATCACAGAATTTACTTAGATTAAACATAAACAGCGCCTTGTCCATCATTATCATCAAGACTAATTCTCGTAGGAAAAGATGGTCCTCCACCATCATCAAAAAATCGTCTGAAAGTAAATTCAAAGAATCCATGGAATGGTCGATTACCATCTGAATCAGATACCCTGTTATCAGAATCAGAAGAATCTGAATTGTGAAGACGCTCTGGATCAATCGGGTCAAAGTTAGATGTATCAGTAGAAAACTGTATAAGTGGTACATGTGGAGGATTATGACGTCTCATTCCTCTTTCAAAATCTAAACCATTGAAGAATGAATGAGCCTTAACTTCATCGGCATTCTTACCCAAACGTTGTTCTTTACAAGTGCATAACTTTAGAATAAGATCAGCACCTTCTGACGATAAGTTAGCAGCTTTTGGCACTTGTAAAGTATTTTCCCAATTTATAACCTATACAAAATTTAAATAATTATAATATGTATTATGTCAATATAAATTTATTAAATTGGCTTAACATTGTTATTTTTTAAAGTATTCACCTTATATTGAGTTTCTGCAGGAGTATTAGCAAGAAAGGGTGGTGATCCAACTAACATTTCATAAAGTATAACGCCTACACTCCACCAATCACATAATTGTGTATAGCCAGTCCTAAGCAATACTTCTGGAGCAATGTAGTTTGGTGTTCCAACCAACGAGTGGGCTTCGCACCTTTGATGTTCACGTCGACGCCGTCTCTCTAAAGGTTTTAATTGATGACATCTGCATTCAGCACCATTTACACCCCACTCTTCTCCACCCATTGAGTCTTGTCTACAATGTTCACCTAAAATAATCATAAAGAATTAAAAATTTATTATAATAGAAGTGTTGAATTTAATTACCATCTTGATAATATTTTGAATTATGAGTCCATCTAAATCCAGTACATAACCCAAAGTCAGTGAGTTTAATGTGGCCATCTCTATCAATTAATATATTATCTGGTTTAATGTCTCTATGAATAAATCCCATTTTATGAACACTTTCCACAGCACAAGTCAATTCAGCAATATAAAACCTTTTAATAATTTTAGTATTAAAAAAATATATAAGAATTTAATGCTATATATAATTACCTAGCTAAATGTTCTTCAAATATTCCCAACTTAATTAATAATGACATTAAATCTCCTCCGGGTATATAATCCATAACAAAATACAAATTATCTTTATCTTGAAATGAATAATAAAGTTTGACAACCCACTCATTATCTGCTTCTGCTAATATATCTCTCTCGGCTTTTACATGTGCAACTTGATTACGTTTAAGTACATGAGCTTTTTTCAATGTTTTCATGGCATATAAATGGTTTGTGTCAATTTTTCTAACTAATGTAACTTCACCAAAAGCACCAACTCCAATAGGTTTAATTTTCGTGAACATGGATTTATCCATTTTTGCTCGTTTTAGGCGTATATAATTTGATTCTTTTTGTGATAACATTTTTCTCATTTGACACTGAGCTTCTTGACTTAAACCTATTTTATTCATTTCTGTCTCTAATTGAAAACGTCTAAACTCTCTTTGTTTATGTGACTTAATAACATTTTCTACATGTTGTTCCATAAAAAATTTAAATGCTTGCGGTGAATAATTTTTTACCTTACATTCGCGTCTTTCTTCTTCTTTCTCTTTACTAATATGTTTGCGTTCAGGAATAGGTGATTGATGATCAATTTTTGAATGATTGTCATCTTCTTCATCATGTCCGTTAACAATGCCATTATTATTACTATTGTTAAAATGATGGTAATGACTATTGCAATTCGTAATTTTGTTTTTACAAACAGATGACGATGGTAAGGGTGGTAATGGAGGAGTAGGTTTTCTATGTTGGTGTTCCTCAGCATAAGGTGGTGGTAGTGGCAATGGATTGGCAATTACTCTATTAGCAAGCGCTTGTAAACTACTTGCATAGCTAGGAGGTTCAGTTGTTGGTACAACTACTGGAGGTGATGATAATGATGCTTGTTGTGGTTGTTGAATTGCTTTTTGTGCTTGTTGTTTTTGTTGAATAGATGATGCATAAGAAGGTGGTGGAACTGGTGAAGGTGTACTAGGCACTGGTGATGGTGGTGCAACAGCAGTTTGAAGTACTGGTTTTTGAACCAAAGTACTTCGCACAGACTGCATTATAATGGGCGATTGAGTTTTTGTTTGTCTAGCTCCCCATGCTTGTAAAGGTGTAGGTCGAGTTAAAGATGATATACTTCCATTTGTAGATCCTGATACAGAACTAGATGTCCCTGAATTTGAAAATCCTCCAGAAGAAGGTGATTTTCGGTATTCTGGAATTGAAACTGAATATGCTGGTGGTGGTGGCGGTACTCCAACTATTGGATATGGTGGTGGTGGTTCGGAAGTGCACATACTTAAAGTTTGCATCTGTTGTGATAACTGTTGTTGTACTTGAGAACCATTTTGAACTACCATTGGTGAAGTAACTCTTTGATTAGAACTGCATGAAGTTCCCGGTGTAGGTGCAGGTGGTCGAGAAGGAACAGCAGGAGCTGGTGACATCCGCTTAAGAAGTTGCTGCATGTGTGTTGGTACATGAGGAGGTGGTGGTGTACTATTGTTTCTAGGTGGAGGTGGTGGAGGAGTTTCTGGATATGCAGAAGGAGAATATTGACGTGATAAGGGAGGATGAGAATGTATGACTAGATCAGGTTGTCTTGGGCTATCTGACCGTGAGCTTCCTGCACCACTATCTTGACCAGGGCTACATCTTGGTCCAACTACACTTCTTTCTAAACTTGATTTTCTGATTAATTTATTACTATTACATAATCCTGTAAAATATAACATGTTTATAAGTTTATGTATTACATCAATAACATACTAATGACATTACCTGATGATGATTTACTACATCCATTAGACAGATCACATTGTTGTTGTTTAGTTAAAAAATCTAAAGCTACTTCACATCGTGTTCCAGGAACATTAAGCCCTCTTACGGATGCTTCCTGAAAAATAAATCAAATTTAAAATGGTTACTTAATGAAAATAAAATATGTAGGTATATTATATTTAAGGTTTAATACTCATATTTAAATTTCTAGTTAAATTCATTCAATTCTTATAATAATTTTGTTTTGATTAAATTTAAAAAACCATTTTTCAATTTTAATAACTTAATATTCTGTTTTTTCTCTTTTAATTTATTGAAAAAACATTATATACCTACTACGTTACAAATAAATAAAAAATTAACTATACCTATACCAATGATAAAATTAGTTCATTATTTTAATCATTATACGAAATATTGTTTTATTAATATTATTATTTTAAAAGATGTTTTATTTGTACCTTTATTTATAAATTATTCAAATAACTAAAATCAAGTTTGCCTTTTAGTTTTACTACTTCATGAAAACAGAAAAATTATATTTTTAAAGTACCATTTATATTAATTTAATATCTTTAAAATATGGTTACCTACACTACATTTTATACTTTAATAAAAAGCAAGTATACTAATAAATAAAAAACCCAAGTCCGTAGTCTACGTTTAGTACTCAAGAGTCAAGATGATAACGTTGTTGTTGAAATATGTATTTACTAAAGTAATAAAGTAAATTTTTTGTGGACTTGGATTTTTTTATTTATTAGTATATAAAATATCCACTAGAACTCTTCTAATAAAATTAAAAAGCAAGTAGTATGTAGGTACTAATTAATCAAAAATTTGTATTTCAAAAATAGTAAAAATTACATACAATTATTATACATCACTTTTATTTTAGTAACGTAAATTATTCTAAATATTCTAATGCATTACCAGATTTAAAAAATATACATTAATATATTAATGTCGGGTTGCATGAAAATTTACATAATTAGGTAATAATTTAATATAACTTTAAATCGTTCTGTAAAATGAAAAATCTTTAATAAATACAAATATACTAACTAATAACTAGGGCTAGAGACTTCCTGCTCTTAAAAACCTTAAAATATGCTCTAAAAAATATCAAATATGCTCTAAATAAATACCAAATATGCCTTAAAAATACACAAAATTAAATATTACTATACGCAATTTTTTATAAATCAACCAAAAGTTAAAATCAATATATATTAATAATAATGTATAAATAAAATAAAATAATGAATAATTTAATTTTAATATAAATAGGTACAATATAAAATACTTTAGAAATTATTCAATAAATAAAAACATTTTTTTAAGCTTATGGCTTATAAAGAAAAAAAACATTAATTTAGAATTTTTAAATAAATTGCATTGTGTACCTAAATATAAATAAAATTTTAAATGTACATATATATTATTTTTTACTATAACGGGGGACAGCATAAATTAATGCCAGACATAATTTTTATTAAAATGTGGATTTAAATAAATTGTTATAAATCATAGAGTAAATTTTATAAATCTTGAATATTAAATAATAATAGATAAAGAATGTTGTCCAAAAAGAAATGTTTAATAAACAACATTCATATCTATATAATATGTGATCAGTTTTGAAATAATAATTAGGTATATTATAATTATATAGGCGTTGTTATATATTTACTTTTTTTAAATTAAAATTTGTCTTTTTAAATAGGTATTGTTATCAAAATGGGAATTTGAATTATATTTTTAAAAGTTTTTTAAATGACTGAATGTATGGGGTAAATTAACATAAATTTACTGGTATATATTAGATCTGGAATTGAGGAATTCAAATATGTAATATTGAAAAAAATTTAGTTATGCCATATAAAACTTCCGCAGAGGTTTATGTTAAATAATTTTGCATGTGGAAGACAGTAATTATATCGTTAGCTAGAGCTCTTTTATTCAATTTTTCCCAATTTAAGCACTGGTAAGTGTTAGGTTATGTATCTAACCATATTCTTTGATAACTTAAATATTTTACATTTACTTTTTATGCTATATTGTATAATTTTAACTATGTACTCATATGTACATAATACAACTATATAATAGCAGTAAATGCATCAATAAAATAATTCCTTTCAACCATTTTAATATAATGTACACTTAATTTTTTGCAGTATACTGCATCTCCTAAACTTCACTTCTCATTAATATACAAATCTTTATTCCTCATTAGAAAAAATAATTTTGCCTACATTCTATGTATAAAATTAATTTTAAAACATATTTTAATATGTACAATGTACATATTCAATATTTTTGATAAGTATTAAGTATAATTTTTAGGTATCACAATTTAAAACACAATATTTTTACTAAACTTATATACCTAAACTAACTACAATAATCAATAAGTAGGTAAACATTATGTTACATTATACTTATTAGAATAATTTAAATTTATTTAGATGCTGGAATTATCATATTAAATTAAGAGCTAAATTATTAATACTAATAATTAAGAGCTAATATTCCTGCCGCTAGGATACAGGTGTGCAAATCAGTCTTTAATTTTAATTAGAATTTGAATGATAAACTATGATAAACCATCACATTCGAAAAAATGATTCTGAGCGAAGTTCAATCAGATAATTTAGGTATTGATTAAAATTTTGATATTTTTTATTAAATATTTCAAACCCAAAATTTTATCACACATATATTACACAACATAATATTGGTCCATTATGGGACCATATAGGTACATAAATGAACACCATATTATGTGGTAAATATTATACAAATAGGTTGTGGCAGTGTCGTCGGCATAGGTCCCAATAAGGTATTGACTGAGGTTGGGATGACTACTTACTTCTCAAATCCTATGGTTATCTTTTTATTTAATATTTAAAACACAAAATTTTATCACACATATAGGGATCATATAGGTACACGTATAATACATAAATGTTACACCCTATAAAATTGTCAAGTCTCTTAGTTCAATATAAATGCTCATAAAATCCCTTGTTACCTAAATGACCATATCTAACAGAACTTTGCTCAAAATATTTTTTCCGAATATGATGGTTTATCAATACATTCAAATTACAATTAAAATTAAACACTATGATTTAGGTACACCTGTATCCTTAGCAGCAGAAGTTCAGCTTATCTTTTTTATACTTTAAACAGCTATAAAAAAAAATTCGTAAATATAATAAATCATAATTAATTTTGAACTAAGTAAAGTAAAATGTATTTAAGCTTCAATATTGTTTTTAAAAATTTTAAAAAAATTGTCAATCTTATTTAACATTATTGTAAAATATTGTAATATAAGAAAAAGCCATATTAAATACTTTAAATAATAATATTATTGAAATTTCAACTTTAAACGCCTATAAAAAAAATCTCGAAAAAAATTGAGTATTGAGATTTTCCTAATATTTTGGAAATATGTTCAATATTTTTTCAAATTTTTTGGCTTTTCTATTCATTTTTATTGAAAAGTATTGAGAAATATTAAGAAGAATACTTGTATGGGTTCTAAGATTTTAGTTTAAACTTAAAATATCAATTTTAAACTGCTATAAAAAAGATTGAGACTATGGATTTTTTTCTAATATTTCGATATTATATTAAATAATATGTGTGTACTTCAATAAAATTTTCAGACCTTAAAACCCGAAATGGTCAATTTTATCAAACATTATATACATAAAAACGATAATTCTACGAAATATTCAAAGTCCTATATTTTGTATAAAAATTAATGTAACAGTACCAAAATTATACCACATATATATAATACCTATGCTAATACCCAATAAGAATTTCAAGTCTGTAACTTCAAAGTTGCCAGAGTTATCGTGAAATATTGAAATAGAATTCGTCAAAATTTCAGTTATCATGAAAAATGTCGTTTTTTCTACTGCATAGGGTCAATTTTGAGAAATTCTAAAAATAACATAAATAAATTACCAATTACATTCACTTTCCAACCAGAAATATATGGTATTCATTAAAATGAGAACATTATTTCAGGTAGTGTTTTCAGACATAAAAAAGACATATTGTAAAACCAATACATTCTTTGCTTTGCTCAGAATCTAAAAGGGAAGGAATACTGGTGTGGAAAGGATACAGGTGTAAATAGGATAGTGTTGAATTTTGATTACAATTTGAATGAAAATTACATTTGAAAAACGATTTTGATCGAAATTCATCAGATAATTATATGTATTATGTACCCCATTATGTACTGACTATAATTTTTACATTTATCAGTCTTTATGTTTAATATACATAATTTATCATAGAACCCCTAAATGAGTCACCTAAATACCCAAATCTAACATACTTTGCTCAGAATATATCCTGTATCCCTTCCCTTATATACTTTATACTTTAAACAGCTATAAAAAAAAAAAAGTTCATGTAATAATTCACAATTAATTGGAACTGAGTTAAGCTTCAAAAAAATTTTGCCAATTTTATTTAACATTATAGTAAAATATTGTAATGTAGGTAATAAGAAAAATCCATATAAATACTTTCAATATTGATTTTACTGAAATTTCAACTTTAAACACCTATAAATAACAATTATAACCTATAACACTTACAAAAAAAAAAAAAAAAAAAAAAAAAGACAAATGTCATTGTAAAACCAATACATTCTCCGCTTCGCTCAGAATCTATTTTTTTTTTATTTAAATTTAATTTATAAATATTTAATAAAGAAAAAATTATTAAAACTACTTTTTTGTGAATACCTAACCAAATCTAAAGAAAATAAATAATTTAAAAAAAAATTGCCATATTTTAGTCTTTAGTAAATTAATATAGTCGAGAATATAGTTTACTGAATATAGTCTGTGTTTTGAAATGAAGATGATAGCTGTGTTACCAAAATATGTATTTGCTTAATAAAAGTAATTTTTTTGTGGATTTGGGTTTTATTTAATTTAAATAGTTTACCGAGTTAATTTAAAATATAATAAAGTCTAGTGAAAGTAAAGTGGTTTTTTTACTAGTTTTAAAAATATTAATTTCAATTTAAACCATTATAATTTACATTCATTTTATAATATTTACAAGATACTTAATAACTAACCTCAACTTTAGCTAATTAAGATCAAAATTCCTTTTCCATAGTTAATATTTAAACAATTCAATTTACACATTACACACCACATACCATATACACGAATACCCAATTTTAAATAGGTAAGAACACAGGTTTCACAAATATTTTTTTTATAATCACATACAATTAATCATACGATATATTAATGCAATTACACAGACTGGTTTTGTCTATCCTTCTCATTCAATCAATCATAAAATTCATGCATACAATATAAATATACATCACGTAGAACTATAAAATCATGAGAATACAAGTTTTAATTACGTTAATGTACCTAGTTCCTTAATATAATAAAAACCTGAAGTATAACAGTGTTTCCTCTCATCTAAAAATAAAAATATTAAAAAAACCAGTTTGATTAAATGGGGTTTACTCATTTATATTTTTCATGAAGTGCATAATTTATGTGTTTATGCAAAATAAGTTTGATACAAAGTAAGTAATTTTTATAATACCCATTATTTTTTATTGAAAAAATAAATTTTATTAAATAATTTTAAAATTTTCTAATTATTATATAATATATAATATTATTAATAGGTACTAAAATAATTAAAATATAATTTGTTTCACTATTAAGTTCCTTATATTATATTGTGCAGTGGTGTAGCTAACAATGAGAATAGTTTATATTAGGTATATAAAAAAATATTTTAATTACCTATATATCTAATTAACAATAATATTGTACCTACCTAACTATGAATGTATATACTATATAAGTAATAAGTAAATACCAACAAATGAAAATAATAATTATAAAATAAATGGTATTGAGTATAATAAAGAAGCAAGTATACTATAATATAAAAAGGCAAAGAAAAAAGGCGATTTAATACCTAAACCCTCTGGCTATACTACTATATTTGTGTAGGTATATAATAAAGAATCTCGTACAGAATTTAATCAATTTATTTTAAAATATATAAAATAAGTTCAATAATAATTTATACCATCAAATACACGTTTAAGGAGATAAAAAAAAAATAGAAGTATTTAATTTCAACATAATATAATTCCCAGTATAATTCCAAGTATAATGCAGTACAAAAATTATAAGTTACTTAAACTATGTTATTATTTGAAACTAATTTGTATTTATTTAAATTTTTCCATTCATAAGACCTCACAGACATTACCCTAGAGGCATGAGACAAGGCCACTGACACCTTTTTATTAGATATTGCATTCCTTAAACATATGTTCATCTATCAATGGTAACTAAAATAGAGAATGTATCTAGATATTTTTATTTTTACTTAAAATTAAATATTAAATGAGTAGGCAACTATTATTTAGTTTTTGTGTAGGTACTTATTTAAAAAAAAATCAAATTTTCTAAATAATAAATTGTTTTAAGAAGATTAAAAACATTTAATAGGCATTTAAAATAATATAGATATAAATATATAAATAAATAAATACCTATTAATAAATTATAAATTATATAGGTAGGTGGGTAATGAGTAATTAAATATTTAACACTCAACAGATGAAAATAAAATACTTACAATAAATTAACAAAATTAATAAAAAAAAAATAAAAATAAATATACCTATCAACTATAATTAAATATAGTAAGTACCTACAAAAAAAACACTCATATAAATATTGTTTAATTAAAATAACTTAAAAATTTTAATTAAATTAGGTAGGTAAAAATTGTACTAAAGTATTAGGTATTTAGTTCGATATTTAGGTAACAAAATATTAATTAAAATACTACTTTAACTAAGTTTAATTTAGGTATTTTAAAAAAATATAGAATTGCTAGATGCTAGACCTATTAGATACATCTGGGTTTATTCTTACATTTTTATTTCCATAATTATTAGTTAAATAATAAATATCAAATACTTATAAAAAAATATATAAAAAGTAATGATTAATGAATGTTCAGATACATATAAATATAATAAGTAGGTACATCAGTACCTATAATAAATTATGAAATAAATTAAATATAAAAACATTAGGTATTTGCATCGTTAATGATTAAATTTTATAACACCCTGTGATGATTTTTATAGTTATTTCTTTATAAAAATAGTCCCTCAATACATGTCTCGATTCTGTCCAACCTTCTCTATAAAAAATCATCGAACTTCTTATGGTTATAATAATCCAATAGACCGAATTGCACGGGAATACAATAGCATAAATAATCTCGATATATTTTACTAATTCACTAATTTTATTTTGTATGATTATTTTTACCTGTATACAAGTACCTTAATATAAACCACATTTTGTTAATGTCCTAAATTATCCATTAACCCTCCATTATTTTGGAATGTAAATTCTAAATATGTATTAATATTTAATAGTATCTATTTTAACTTCCAATATTTTTTTCAAATTCAAATACCTTATGTACCTTAAAACCTTAAGTTCCTTAAAACAAACTCATACTTCATTTTATTATTATCAATTCTTAAATTACCTACTACTTTAAAAATTTTCTTTAATCTTCAATAATTGTATAGTAGATACATTTTACACTGGTTAAATTACTTATTATTTAAAAAAAATTTAATCCCCATTTTATACACATTTTATGGTTTGTATATAATTTGGTATATTTATTCTTTTCAAGGTCAATCCTAAAAGCTAAAAGACTATTAAAAATTCTATAGGTAGGTATTATAACTATAATCATAATATAAAACTTTGGTTTTTTTGTCCCTACTTTTATTCAATTATCTGCCTTTTACAAAAAAAAAACTATTTCTTTGTTAATCTTTTCGGATTAAAATCAGATTAATCTTTTGAAATTTATCTCATAATATAATTTTTACAAGAATGTTACATTCAATTTATCCTTCTACAATTTTTATATTTCTGCTTATCCTTCAAATCATTAATATAAGTATAAAATAATTATTTTATTAAAACAATTTTTTAAAATAAATCATACTCTCAATATTCCATAAAAAAAAACCACATTTTTTTCTTTTGTGTTGTAGATTATTATACACTTTTTCATCATTATTAGTTCATCATACCAAACTGTACATAATCAATTATATACCTATAACAGTTTGTGAAATTTTTCATTTAATAAATAATCAAAATAATTCCATCTTAATTTTACATCTTCATTAATATTTTAAGTTAATACTTTTTTAATTACAAATTATTTATGTATAAAATTTTAAAAACCCTTAAGGTGGATTCACACTTTAGCGTTTAGCGTTTAAGCGTTAACTAATTAGAGACAAGAAAAAACAAATATTAATAAAAATACAACTTGATTATAAAACGCTGGTCATGAATTTAAAAGTTGAAATAATTCAACTTTTAAAGATAACAATGAGCATTTACAGGGCATTTACTATGGTTTACTATAACATTTATGTCATTTATGATAACGTAATAACCAAAATTTTGGAATTGGAAAACGCTGGATATTTTCTGATTATACACGCTAAACGCTAAAGTGTGAATCCACCTTAATTCATTTTTATTTTGCATTTGTAGATTATACAATTATTTTTCACCTTTTAAACCGTCCATATTATATAAATAATTTAATGTCAATTTTCTTAAAAAAATTTCTTATAGGTACCTACATGTTATGTTTTAAATAATTTAAAAAATATAGGTATTATTTATAGATACAAGTTTTATATGATATAACCGTAATTGATCGTGCTGAACTAGTCAACAAATACGATCATACCCACGGTATTCAATAATAAAAATAATAATAATAATATATTATATATATATAGAAAGAGAGAGACATATAATAGTATAACACACTAAAATTATTTAAGTATAGATATGCAATAATATATATAATATACATCTATAATTATTTCAATTTTTATGAAATATATTCAAATACATTTTGAATTATTTCACTTTAGGTAATATAGTTAAAAATTATTTACATTAATATGTAAAATCATAGAAATAATCTTACTTCAGTAAATCCCATAGTGATTAATTGAGTAGGAAATATTTGCCCAAATGTATTAATTTCTTTCTCAACACAATTATTAGATAAAGAACTAAGACCAGACACAGATCCAATACCCGATGTAGCTGATCCTGAAGCGCTTGAGATACTTGACACGCAGCTGGCAGCACTACTATCATAGCAACCGCTATTTGCGAAAGGCAATAACGAGTTGCGAATTTCAGCCAATGCCTTCTGGCGGTAGCCCGACGATGATGATCGGGTAGATGGTTTGCCCGATGCAGGCGCCGCAGAGTTCATACTTGCGACGGCTTCCTCGGGCGGCCCATGATTAACTGGGGGCCGAGGACACACAGACTATGCACTTACAAACATTGCATTAATGTAACGCCATAAACATCGAAATTTAGTTCAATATAATATAGTAATCACATTGTTGACTTTAAAGTAGGTAACTGTAATCACTTTATTTTAGAAATATACCCTGCTATTCTATTGATGAAAATAAACACCTGAAACATAAATAAATAATAATTATAATTATTTACCTAATAAAAATTACTTCATTATAATAATTTATCCTATTCAATCTGATTAAATAACTTAAATACTTATTTATAACCTTACAAAATAAAAACAAAATATATATCAAATTTCTAGTCTCTCGTCCCTAACTGTTGATCATTTTAATTTATAACATATTAATATTGCTACAAAATAATAAACTTAGCAAAATTCTTGTCCCGTGCCCGTGTAACATAGTACTTACGTCATAATCAAATGATACTGACCTCAGAACCGACAATACATCATATTATAATTAAATAGTCTTCATTTTCTGGCGAATGGGTAGCACAACCACAACCAGCCCTCGGACAATGCAGTACAGCTCGCGGGACTTTTCACACATTTAAAACGGAGGCGAATCGCAATGATTTCAGCAGCCAAAAACCTAAACGTATAAACGTGCAATGGATGTAGAACGACAAGTTTGATGAGACGCGATAACGTGGACACGACGAACGATTATAATTATTGTAAAATAAAAATTTCGAACGTCAGACAGAAGGAAAACAAAGAGTCTACGTTGTCGAGTGTGCCATTATCATGGCCGCCGCCATATTGCTACAACATTCCGATGTCCCCCCTCCCACCACGAGGAGATAATTAAAACTAGTCAAAACTGCACGGTTAATTAACACAAGTCACAAGAGCGATTGTAAATAAATAAATATTTTTCCTTATTTTCTACCTTTTTACATAATAATTTTATTATAATTGATATTATTTTTTCTCGTGCAATTTAAAATGTCAAACCCAACGAAAACCGTGTACAATAAAAATATATAATAAATAACTTCATATAGCAGTCGGCAGCTGCGACGTCGGCGGAGACTACGAGACTGCGGTAGTGCGGTCGTATCCGCGTTGTCTGCCGATGCCGAAGTGCCGAGTGCCGAATACCGAACGGCGGTTGGAAAAATCATAACTGATGATTTTTGTTAATTATATTATATTTAAAATAATGTTGCTGGAATTATAACAATCATGATTTAATTTATTATAATTTACGAAATGACGACAATAGCCCAACTAATGAAAAATAATTGAATGACAAGTACTACCTCTTGGCTCTTACCACTAGAATTATTGTATTATATTGTAATACATATTAAGGTTCATACCTAAAAAATGAAACCTAATACTTTTACAACTTTTCTGGAATTAATTATTTTTACAACATAATGTGGCATACTGGCATCAGTAGCGAACTAGACGACCGAAATGCCAAGAAATTTGCCAGTAGGCCGCTACTTGGATAAATATATTAGAAAAAATTCAATATTCATTATTTTAAAATATAAATTGAAATATTATTTAACATGTAAGAAATATAATAAAACATAACTCAGAACTTTAAAACTCTGATGGGAATCCAGCTCTTGTCAGAGTTTGTTAATGACTAATTATTCCAAGTTTAAAAATAAAATTGAAAATAGTTATTGCATGAGACAAATTTAATCTGTGACGTATACTGATTACTGAGCCACTGAGACTCGTTGAATTTGTGCTTTTCCCTGGCTGTTTTTAACCCCCAGTCCTCCCTATGTGAAAAGGCATAACAAAAAAACACTGCTATAGCCTATAAGACAAACAAAAACTTAATATTGGATATATTTTTATTCATAAATTTATAAATATTGCTGATTTGATGGTCGGAAAGATCGAAAGGAGCAGCAACTGGTATGAGGTCGCTCCAATGTTTTTTCGTTATACATATCATATTTTATATACTTTGCTACATATAAATATATATGTAATATACGCAGAGCAAGCTACGAGCAACACACAATCCGAGAAGAGAACCGGATTTCTCGTACTCGTCCGTCGATCGTCCGCGACTATAACATACGTTTATTTGAATGTATAATATACAACATAATATTATTAATTATTATTTATTATTATTATTATTATTATTATTATTATTATTATTATTATTATTATTATTATTATTATTATTATTGTGCTTATACACTCGCCGGCCACTGTTCAGCGGCAGCAAGGCGACGACTCGCGTAGTCGCGTATCGTCATCGCCTTCGACGTTGTCGGAACGTGAAAATAATATTATAACGTTGTTCTTGTTATTACGGAGCGCACACTTGCCGGCTGCCCCTCGTAAATACTAAATAATATAATAGTATGGTGATGGTCTGTATGTATGTATGCGGTGCGGTGCGGTGCAGTGCGGTGCGTGTTTGTGTGTGGACGTGTGGAGGAATGCGTGGAATGCCGGTGGCGGGGATGTTGACGTAGAAAGAAACCACGAACTTATAACGAAATTATATTATTGTGCAATCTTTCTCGCGTTAATGCACACGCGACACACGGCACACTATAATAGTACTATACACTATACACACTATACACATTGACCGCGGGCGCGCGCACACATACACATACTACTCTATTATAAAATATAATATAGTAATATAAAATATACGACCTAATATCGACACACATTAAACAAAATAATATTAAATAATAAATATTATTATGCACACGCCATTAATTTACCTTTAAAACGTACAATTGCCTATTGGTATGGTCACGTGGTGTACTTATTGCTATACAAAATTACAAATACAATAAAAATAAAATAATATCATATATTTGTATATAAATATTAATATATTTTCACTCTATGGTAGTGTATGATGATGGTATACAGTAAACCGTACCGTGGTTATTGGTGGTGAAGGATAAGTACAAAAGAGTGAGGTGAAAAACTAGACCGCAGTAATTGTAGTCACTACTGCACTAGTCATTAGTTCATTACCACTAGTCAGTAGTCACTATACTTATTAGTAATATTAATTATTAGTTGCTAATCGCTAGTACCGCGTGGTTGCGAACGTCTCATCGACCGCTGCAATGGCGAAATTTAGGTGCGATCGCCGGCGATTGGCGAAACGCACGTGACGGTGACCGTAGACTCGATAAACCCTAGCGCAACAGCTGGGTCGCCGAAACACGCCGTGGTGGGCAAACGTTTTTCATTGTGATATTATAATAAAATAGAATATTATATTTATAAAATAGGTACAGTTATGTTTCTCATTAGGTTTATTTTATATTATGAACCCACACAATAATATTTAAGTACACAAATTATAATATTATAAATACTTATGCATTTATGCTCGTTCCTCTCTCCTCATTGCATTCAAAAAATCGACTCTGAGTTCGGTCAGATAATAGGTATTGATTAAAATGTTGACATTTTTTATTACATATTTAAAACGAAAAATTTTATCATAGGAACCATATAGATATAGGTACACATACAATTTTTAAGTCTTTAAGTTCAATATAAATACTCATAAAATCCCTTGTCACATAAATACCATATCATAAAAATTGTTGTCAACTTTAATTAACATTATTGACATTATTGTAAAGTATTGAAATAATAGGAAGAATCAATTATCCATATAAATAGGTACTATAAATATTAATTTTACTGAAATTTAAAATTTAAACACCTATAAAAAAAATCGAATGTTGAGATTTTCCACATATTTTAAAAATACGTTAATATATATTATGTCAGTATGCATCAATAAAATTTTCAAACATTTTCCAAATTTTTTAGCTTTTCTATTAATTTTTATTGTAAAAGTATTGTGAAATAATAAGAAGAATATTCTTTATCGATTCTAAGATTTTCGTTTAAACTAAAAATATCAACTATAAACTGCTATAAAAAAATTTAGACTTGGGATTTTTCTAATATTTTGATATGATGTTAAGTAATATGTAAGTATACTTCAGTAAAATTTTCAGACTTTAATGCCCAAAATTGCCAATTTTATCAAACATTATATACATAAAAACGAGAATTTTATGAAATATTCATAGTCCTATATTTTGTAGAAAAATTAACGTAACGATTCCAAAATTTTATCACATATATATAATATTGTGAACACCAAATAAAATTTTTAAGTCTCTAACTTCAAAATTGCCCAAGTTATCGTGAAATATTGAAATCGAATTCGTCGAAATTTCAGTTTTCGTCGTTTTTCTATCGCCAGGATCACTTTTGACAAATTTGAAAAATGACCTAAATAAAGTACCACCTACATCCACTTTCCAACCGGAAACATATGCTATTCGTGAAAATCGGAGAATTATTTCAGATTTCAGGTAGTAAAAGTGTCTTCATTCCTAAAAAAAAAAAGACAAACATCATTGTAAAAACAATACATTCTTCACTTCGCTCAACATCTAAAATAATAATGCCTATAAGAAAAAGAAGTATAAATAATTATTATATAATTATTATATAATATAATAATATATTATTCATTTGTAATCTGATGATGACTGTTTGTTATTTAATTATTTTCAAATTTTCCTTTCTATCTCATGATTCCCTCCCATAATAAATTTTTACCTACGCCCTTGGTATAGACGTATTTAAAGGGGACTAGACCCAAAGCACTTATTTAGCTACCCACTTAATAAATTATATGTGATTCAGTATAAATGTTTTAATTATTAACTATTATGTAGACCTATAATACTTATTAATTATTATTATAAATTATAGTAAAACATGGGTCAGTAAAATATTAAAATCGCATTGGGCCGAATTTATTCTATATTAATTATAATTTATACATAAGTACCTATTATAAATTTATAATATTGTAGTATTATACTATTTATACATACAACATCAACATACCACATCAAACTTCATATTATATTTCATTTACTTTCTCTTTAGAATTTAGATCGTATTTTATTTCGTCGGGCAGATATATAACTATGTCCATAGTCATAAATATTATATTTAAATATTTTAAAACACGTAAAACGTCTAAAAATTATTCCATATACGTCAACGTTATACTCATTGTCTCATTACGAGATTACCTATCGGCCATCTCTTATTATATAGTTTTCTTAACTAAATCTTTTTTTATTTTTATTTATTTATAAAAGTTATTTACAATCTGTATACATAATAACACAATAAGTAAATGGGATCAAACTACTTTTGACATGGTGACTTGAGGGAAGGGGGCGTCCATCGACACTACTTCCAATATTATATAGTTATAATTATATTTATAGTTATAGACTTATAGTTATACATAGTTCATTGTCTTGTATAATATTTATATTTAATTTATTATTTATTTAAATTATAATAAAATACTAAATGCACAAATACGTACATATCACACTATCACAGTGACACAGACACACAGTATTATACAAGGTAACAATTTTAGATTGATATTATATACCTAATATATATATAAGAAAAAAAAGAAGAACTGATTATCTGCCGTAGGGATACAGGTACGCAAATCATAGTGTTTAATTTTAATTAGAATTTGAATGCAATAATAAACCACTGCATTCGAAAAAACGATTCAAATCGAAGTTTAGTCAGATAATGTAGGTATTGATTAAAATTTTGACATTTTTTATTAAATATTTAAAACGCAAAATTATATCACACATAATATAGGGACCATATAGGTACACCGTATACATATAGTGATATAGTACATAAATAACACCCTATACAATTTTCAAGTCTCTAAGTTTAATATAAATGCTCATAAAATTAAATTCCTTGTCACCTAAATGCCCTATTACATGATAGAACTTCGCTAAAAATACTTTTTTCGAATGCAATGGTTTATCATTGCATTCAAATTGTAATCAAAATTCAACACTATTCTCTTTACACCTGTATACCTATTTCCACACCAGTATTCCTTCCTTTTCTTTTTTATACTTTAAGCAGCTATAAAGAAAAAATCATAAATGTAATAATTCACAATTAATTGGAACTAAGTTAAATAAAATGTATTCACGCCTCAATAAAATTTTTAGAAAATGTTTGTCAATTTTATTTAACATTATTGTAAAATATTGAAATATAATAAGAAGTATCCATTTAACTACTTTATTAATATTAATTTTACTGAAATGTCTACTTTAAACATACATTTTGGTAATAGAGAATTTAAATTAGTTTATTTTTTAATAATATACCTATACGTTCTGTACTATGGTTGAAAATATAAATCTTTATTATAAAATATGTATTTATAACCGTAACCAGAACCAGTGATAAATTGATAACTGTTTGGGAATTAATGATACCCATTGAACTATAAGATAATCATATAGTTCAATGATGATACCAGATTACCAGACCATAATCTATGAGTAAAAAACTAAAAACTAAAATAATAGAAATTAGAATTGACTTTTGATAATTCGATATTTTTATTTGTAATGACATTTGTTATAGATACAATATTACAATGTTATTAACTTTTTTACGGTAAACATGTTATTTTGGTTCGTCAAATTGATAATGGTTAAAATGTTAACTAAAATACCATTATTGAAAACGTTAGTGAAATTACGTCCTCATAAGATCCATGTTGTAGATACAATTGAACAATGTGAAGAAATAGCAATACAATTTAAAAAGTATTTAATATATTTCCTACCTACTTGATATACCTAATTATTTATTTTAAAAATGATCATCCTAGATCATCCTCATACTTGCCAATTCTTGGGTTAGATTGTGAGTGGGTGACACACAATGAAGTTCGTCATCCTGTAGCGTTGTTGCAAATTGCTGACAACGGTGGAATGTGTTCTTTGATTAGATTGTCTAAGTTCAAAACGATTTCTTCATCTTTATCTGTAAGTATAATAATAGTAAAATAAATTATATTTGTGTTTTAATTTAAATTAACATTTTATTTAAATATTATAGAAAATTCTGAGTGATTCTAATATAATTAAAGTTGGAGTTGCTATTTCTGATGATGTTCATTTTCTTATGAATGATTATAATATTCAAGTATCTGGATACATTGATTTAAGATATTTAGCTAAAGAATGTTTATTACAAGAGAGAAGCTTGGCAGCTCTTGCATATAAATTATTAGGATGTGAACTAGATAAGGATTGGCATGTTAGAGCTGGTAACTGGGAAGCAGAATCATTAAATAGTCGACAGATTGAGTATGCAGCAATGGATGCCTATGTTGCTGTCAAAATTTTAGAACAACTTCGAAATATAAAAGTAATTTGCTTTGTGTTTTCATAATACATATTTTTAACCAATGAATTATATCTTCATTTTAAATAGATACCATGGTGGAATTGGTTATTTTTAACAGAAAAACAAAAATGGGATGAATTTATATTGAATTACTTAGATTATAAAGATTTACCTTTCATAAATGTTCGAACTAATGGAAATAAAAATTTTAAATCAAAATCTAATATTCGTTCATACTCGACATCAACAATAAAATCTGCTAAAGTCTATGATAATTGTTTTATAGAAAATATTGATGGAACTGTAATGTCAACATGCAGTTATAAAAAAGTTAATTGGTATAATTTTGATTGATTATAATACATAGATAAAATTTATATTAATTTTATAATCTCAGGTATGTTTCCCAAGGTTTAGCTAAATTAATTAATGATGACCCAAGAACAATAAGACTTAATTTCTCTGCTGATATCAAAAATCGCAAAGACAATTTTTCTATTCTTCCAAGAAAAAATATTTGTACTGTTTGTGGTCGATCTGAATATTTCCGTAAAAAAAGTATTATTCCAAAAGAATTTGTACGACACATGCCAAGTATGAATTTAGTCATTAGAATTAATATACTTAGTTGAGAATTAGTTTATTAATTTAATTGTTTTTTTTTTTAGTTGCATATAAAAGCCACATACCTCATGACACATTATTATTATGTTATTGGTGTCACATAAAATCAAACGCATTTGATTTTAAAATACGTAAAAAGTTATTTGATATATGTCAGATAAATGGAATGAATCCAAATGAATACCAAAAGGTAATTTTATTTTGTTTAATTAATACATAATATCTATCTAGATTTTAAATAATACATATATTTGAATGTAAATTTTTATGAATTTACAGATTCCAGCATATGTGAAAATAATGAGATCAAAAAGTCTTGCTAAAACTCTTTTAAAATCTCAAAATACAATACCAGTTAAAGTATCATATAAATTAAAATTAGAAATTGCAGAAACTTATAATATAAAACCAGAACGTATATTTAATTCTTTTCTTGAAAATTTACTTACTATTAAATCTTTAAAGTAAGTTAAATTATGTTATCATTTACTTAGTATTCATAAAATTATTAATATTTATAGATATTCAAATGATTGGCAACATGACAGTGCAGCAGAAAAAGTAGTGAACCATTTTTTACAATTAGATTCTATAAATGAATTGAAAGCATTGTGGCGACAACATTTTTTAGACACAATGAAACCAAAATATTTACCTCCTTTATGGTCAGTTAATTATGATGGATAAAATAAATGTTATAATTTGTATTTACCATTATAATTTTATATTATATTATAATATATTTTGTTATATTCATAAATTAATAATGTAATCCTGTTTATTCTAATAAATAATTATATATGCTCGTATACTTTTATGAACTTTAATAAAATATAATAAAAATATTTTAAATCAAAATTTTAATATACCTAATCAATAGTTAGAAATTTTTTACTAAATTAACATATGGTATATTAGTTATTTTTTTTATATTTCTACTTAAGATAAAATATGTATCATTATATTATAATGCAAAAAGGAATTGTATTCAGAAATGTACAGTGGTTTAAACTTGCATTTAAAATTAATAACTTTCTTGAACACACTTATTATAAATTATAACACTAATATTAGTAAAATGTTTAAAACTGCAAATATTAATCAAAATTTGAATTGAGAATATTTTTTTTTTCAAAAGTGTTATGTTTAAAGATTATATTACTATTTATTATCAATGTTTATAAAGTACTACGTTGATAGTTAATTATCGATCGAAATATTAACTTTTTGGAAATTATTTAATTAGCCAAATCTAACAGCTTGGCTCAGAATCGTTTTTCGAATGTAATGATTTCTCATTGCATTCAAATTTTAATCAAGATTCAACACTATCCTCTTTACACCTGTATCCCTTCAAAACCTATATCACTTCCCTTGCTTTTTAAACTTTAAACAGCTACAAAACAAATTTTAAATGTAATATTCACAATTAATTGGAACTGAGTTAAGTAAAATGTATTTGTGCTTCATTAAATTTTCAAAAAATTTTGTCAATTTTATTTAACATTAAGGCTGTTGGAAGTCGATATTATTTTCATGCATTTAGATCAATAAGCAAAAGAAAAATTAAGACCTTTCCAATTGTTCAATTTAAATTTTGAGAAAATGTTTGAACTTGTGAACCTTTTTTCTATGTTATGTAGGAAATAGTTTTTTATTTTTTTTATTTTATGTATTTTTAATATACAAATTAAAATTAGAAAAATCAGTAAACTTATAATATGTTATATTGAACGATCCAGATATAATATTCAAAATCGATTTCCTACATAACGTAGAAAAGAGGGATATGAATTCAAATATGTTTATAAAATTAAAATTGGATAATCGAAACTATGCTAATTTTTCTTCCGCTTTTGGTGCTTTTAAACAGTTATTCAGATCAAATATAATTTCAGTAGCCCAACAATGACATGTGCATGCGCATGTGACCGTTAGTGTACTTTCAACATATCATACAATCTTTGACGACGCATCTACTCGCACTAATGATCATTTACGTTTCACACAAACACACTGCGTAACGAGAAAAAATTATAATATTGCCTATACATAACTCCTTAATAAATAGCCGCTTCCAACAGCCTTAATGTGAAATATTGAAATATAATAAATTAATAAGAATTCATATAAATACTTTAAATATTGATTTTACTCTAATTTCAACTTGTTATTTTCTTTCAAATAATTTAATAATATGAATACATTTATTATTAATTACATATTCTGTTTTTTCAACTACCTGCTATGAATAAGAGATTTTAAAACCAAAATTTAGTTACTATTAAATTTCAAATTTATAACGTTTTGTATTTTAGAACAGAAGTTCCCAAAGTGTTTTATACGGAACCTATGAGTTCCGTTTCCGTACAATAATCACAAGGGTTCTGGAAAATGGAATCATACAAACAATACAATTAGGCTTTATGAAGTTTTTTTTTTTTGTGAAAATATAAATGAATTATTAAATATGCGTATTTTTAATTTTATAAGAGGAAAAAATAATCATAATGAAATATTCTTTTGAAGATAATACCTATTTGTTTAATGAACGAAGTCAACTATATACGTCTACGTATATTATATGTCCATATTCGTAGTAATGTTTTATATTAGACTTATATTCTTAGCGTTAATACATGCGTTGTAACACAATAATCATTAACAATTTAATCGGTAACTTTTAACTTTTCCCTACTATTGAATATTTATTATTTATAGTTGACCAAGGAAAATTATGGATTTATGGTTGAGTTAAAATTGGGGTTCCGCCAAACATAATGTAATTTTTGAGGGTGCCGCGGACGTAAAAGTTTGGGATCCATTGTTTTAGAATGTTAAGGTATTAGCCAATAGCCATACTGTACACTGTACCTTAGATCATATATGATCTAAGCACTGTACAGTGTACACACACACAGTGTACAGTATAGTGTCTTATAGGCTTATATAATTATTTCTAGTATTGATGAATTTCTAACTAATAAAACTTTTTTATAAATTCTAACTAAGACTGAGTAAGTACTAAGTACTAAGTTAAGTATTTTGTATTACATAATTAATAATTATAAAATAGAAAAAAAAATTTTATATTATTTTTTTTAATTTTTATGGTTTTCTTAAAATTTTATCATTTAATTTTAATTCCTTATCATCCTTATCATCCTTATCATCCTTATCGTTTATTTTTATTCTTTATTAAAATATGTACAATAAAAAACATTAAATAATTTTAAATGTACCTACTACATTAATGTAATAAACAATAACTATAAAAAATAAAATAATGTGGTATTGGATTTGAATAATGGCTAATGCTTTTTAATTTTTACTTCTTAATTTAATGAATATTTAAGAACTTGTATTAATTGTAATATAAATAGTATAATATTTAATAGATTTTGAATTGGACTAAATATCTCAAAAAGCAATTTTGACTAAATTATTTTGTATTTTATGTTTTATTTAATATAATTTGTGCTAAACAAATTAAGTTTTGTTTTATGACTTAATAAGTTTAACAATAATTGGTTAGGGATTAAGTTTAATTAAATTTCAAGCGTTGAATTATGGAGATGAAAAAACATCAAGAAGATCAGTTTGCAATATTAGCAGCATTCCTAAATGAAACAAAACAACCTTTTATCAATGTACAAACAGATCAAATTACCCGTGCAATAGAATTACTCAAAGTATTACCAGCAGCACAAGATGCTGTTCTTGAATATTACGGAAAGTTTTTTGATTATGCTATTTCTACATATTTGAAACAACTTAAAGTTCAGGTATTGTATATTATATCAAGAAATTTAAAAATTAGATTGTATAAACTAATAAAACATTTTTTTTAGCCATCATGGGTTGAATCTTCAAATACATCATCACGCCATGAACCTCCAATCATTCCACAAGAAGTAATTGAAAACGTAACTAATATACGAGATTCTCTTTTAAAGCTAGTTGAAGATAATCACTTAGTTTGGGCCCCTGTGGTTTTGCATTGGTCTTATAAATTATTAGGTATGTAAAATCCAAAAAGATAAATGCATAATGTATATACAACTAGTAATGAAATATCAAATAACATTTGTTATCATGAAAATAATTATTAAATAGGAAAAGTATCCAAACATTATAATATGCATGAATTTGCAAGAATGCCGTTAGGAGATATGCTTCGATTTTGGTCTCAGTGTTCAGTTGCTTATATTCTAGTAGATATAAACAATAAGACTATTGCTAAAATGGTGAAAACAGAAGGAGAACGATCAGTCGATTCTATGATAGGTATGTATTTAAAAACTATTTTTTTTCTTAACATATAATGTTGATAACATTGTATTATTTTATTTACAGAAACCATGTTGAGTTATAAAAGTTCAAGTTTTGAATGGGTATTAGCTCAAATTGGTGATAGTTTCCCATCGTTAGTCATTATGGATATGCTGTTGTATGGTATCAAAGAAATGTGCACTACCAAAAAATTCAAACACGTGAATTAATAATCTTATTATTATTTTAAGTTAGTAATTTATAAATATTAATTTTTGTAGACTGAAAAGTTGAATTCTTTTATTAGAATTCTTGATCATTTGTCAATAACATACTTCAAAAATATAAAAGATGTGGTTTTAAAATTATTTAAGGTAATTTAAAATTATATTTATAATCTAATATAGTAACAATTGTTTAAATAAATAATTATTTTTATATATAGTTAAATCTTGGTGAAGAAAATCAAAAAATGACTGCTGAAAACATTATTGTAGTCCCATTTTTATTGCAAATGGCTATGCGCTCTTCAACATTACTTAAGTCTATGCTTTGTGAAAATTTGTCTGAAAGTAATTATTTTTTATACATAATATATAATTATTGTACATGTACATACTTAAATGTCTTAAACTCTTAACATAATAATTAATTAATTTGATCATTTTTATAGTCACTCCAGAAGTACTGAATAAACTATTACCATTTTATCCACAATGGAAAAAGTATTTTGATGAACAATGTAGTTTGGTGGATATTATGGTCCAAGTGTTGCTGAATGCTGATAGAGGAATTAAACATGTATTCAATTTATTATTTCAATTAATTAATTCTGAAGATCCAAAATTTAAAACTTTAAAAACTGGTGCACAATCATTATTTGGTAACTAAAATTTATATTACTTATAATGACAATATTTAAAAAATTTAAATTATTATTTATATTTTTGTAAAGAACTATTTCTTGCTGAACTTGAATATTTACTCAGAACAAATCGTATAACACCTCCTATAATCAAAGCATTAGTTACAAATTTACATGCGATTAAATCATATTTATTATCAACAAATGTAGATGTTGCTCAGCCAGCTGCAAGACTCTTATGTTGTATTGGTTAGTAAATATGACTGTTACAGTTAAACTTAAAAATTTAATTTAATTTAATTTTAGCCATTAGAGACCAAGAGTGTTTGTTACTTTATATAGCAACAATGTTAATTGAATGTGAAAGTAGTACACAGCTAGAAACACTAATTGAAATTCTATCTTTTGGTGTCAATATGAGTAATTTTGATGGTGCCTTAGTTTATGCTTTGGTAAAAACTGATATTTCTTTATCTAATGTATGGAACAATATTAATACTTTATTAAGGTAATCTTTAAATTTAGTTTCTATTTATCTTATTATATGAATAATATGTATTATAATTAAAATATAATTATTAATTACAATATAAATTATGTATTGCAGTTTGGAATATGATCCTCCTGAAGGTATTTCATTACATGGTGTATCATCTGCTGTAGTTTCTCATTTAGATAAGATATGTCGTTCAATGATAGAATGTTGTCACAGTGGAGATATGAAATCTGCACACTTATTATCATCAATATTATCTAAAATTGCTGCAAAATTATGTATGAAAGAAATGTCTGTACCTAAAGTTTTGTATTGTGTGAAAGCAGCTGTATTATATTTTTTCACTTGTTTATTTAAAGAAAAAGGTACATTTCAATTAATTTTTAAGTCATACTTTAGTATGTACATATTAGTAAACCACATTAGTTTATTTTTAATATAGATGAAATGTTTAAATTGAAAGCGTGTCTCCGAATGAATAAATTTGTCAATACTGTTAGTTATCGATCATCGATAGCTAGAACAGCTGCTATGAAATATATACTAGATGGAGTATTAAAGGAACCATTTTCATTATTATTTGTAATGCCTGATAATCGACGTAATGACTATATAATTCAACCACTTGAAAAGATTTCATTAATGGGTTCATTTCTTCAACAGGTTTATATTGTAGCGTATAAATTAATAAAAATATCTGTTGTATTATACATTTTCTTGTATTTTTAGGAATTTAACTCAATATTTGGTGAAGAAATTAGTGTAAAATTTGATAAAGATGAATTACATCCTAAATATGCAACACCAGTATTTGATGCTAAGAGTGTACGTTTTAATGAACAGCGTCTTGTTTCATTTTTGCGTTCTTGTTATTCATCTGATGAATGTTATTCATTTGAGCCAACATTGGATACAGTAGTATCTTTAGCATTATTAGTTGTTCAGTTTGTTTCACCAGATGTAATGTACAATGGTTTGCCCTGGCCTGACGAAGATTTTACAAAAGTATAATAAATAGTTATAGTATATTAATATAATATAATATATCATTATATTAATATATTGATTATATATTTCTAGGTTACAATAGAGAGAGATGTTCATATTTATCATACAATTACTACTAAACCAATACTTTGGACAATACTTGGAATATTGGCTGGTCATCGACCAGCACTTTGTTATTGTTCAGTTTTGTTACGAGCTGTTTGTGCTTGTTTAATAAATCATTGGGGAGCAGTTAATCACACAAAAGGAAAATCAAAAGATAATCAACAACTATTGGATGATACTGTAAAACTATTAAACACCATGTCACTAGGACAACTTTTGCCAAAACCTTTAGACATATTAGGAGTTATTGTTCAAGAACTCACACCACATCAAGTAAAACATTTAAACTATATATATATATATATATATGACAAATATAATGTTCAATATTATATTTATAAATTTTAAAATTTTAGATATTGATAGTGTTACGTGATTGTGTTTGGACATATACAAGGGATCATATACCTGCACCAGCTCTGTTTTTACGAAACAATATAGGGGGTATGTGGAGAGATACAATGGCTATTTCTGTGCCAAAACCATATTCTGATTCATTAAGACTTACTATGATTGAAAATATATCTGAATTTGGTAATTTATATGCCAGATTATTCATTAGCAACAATAAAGAACAATCAATAGAAACTTAATGTTGTATGACATTAAATTAATTATATGTGTTGTATATAAATGTATTATTTTTAAAACTGAATTTACTTATATTTATCATATAAATATATTATTTTTGTATCTAAAAATAAAATTGATTGTAACCTTGAAAAGTTGAAATTTTTATTAAATACATGTTATTCTAAATGATGCTAGATTGCTAGATAATATTTATTTTAAAAGGTTAAACTAATTTATTACATATATACATTCTGAAATCTGAATATTAAATAATGATCAGTGGCGCCGTTTGGCCAAATTTAATGGGGTAGCAAATAGTATTGAAATACTTGTATAACATATTTGATATTTATTTATAATATTACATTCAACTAATTTTTAAGTAATATGGAATATATACAATACCTATTTAACAAAATCATAGAGTATAATAATTAATAGTACACCAAAGTGGAGTTTATACGGTTAATTTTCACCAAATTTTGTTTTAGTTTCAGTATCACTGCTTTTGTCTAGATATCTATTAGTTAATTTTATTGCAATATAAATATTATACTTAATTTGACATTGTATAGATAAAAAGTACCTCTATTACTTTAAAAAAAAATTTTTGTTTGGATTATAATCCTGTTTTTTAATATTTATTTATAGTTAGATATTATACTTATAAGTCTATTACAGTAATTAGTGAGGTTGCAAAAATATAATATTACTACCCTATAAAAAAAGATGGGGTAGCAGTCACTACCCTCTATCGACGACTATGATAATGATTATTAGTTATGTATAATTTATATGATTCAAAATAAACTTAAAATATATTTTAGAGACGAATTAATAATAAAAATAAGTCAGTTCTTATCTAACAGTCGATATACTAAGCAAAACTATGCAATACAATTTTTATAGTTATATATTGTTAATTCTCAAGTTCCACTATTAAATTTATGGTGAAAAATACTTTTGACGGTCATTTTATGAAATTTCAGTCAGATCGTAGGTGTTTGGAGGTGTGTATTACTCCCAGTATTCAAATTAACTTCATACCAATAAAGGTTACATTGAAAAAAAATGTTAATTTTTCATTTATTACAAATTAAAATACTGTAATTAATTTTAATTCAAATTTCAAATCATTTTGTTAGACTCATTGATACAATTTCAGTGAAAACCAGATCTGGTTTTTAGCACTCCCAGTTCTTTTACTGAAATTGCATCCATGAGTCTAACAAAGTGATTTAAATTAAAATTTCTAACCAGAAAATTTCATTTATTTATACAATACTATTTAAATTGAAATATACTGCATACAATTTCAGTGTGTTTTGTTTGTAATTGAAATTAATTTAAAATATTACGTAATAACAAAAAAATAATAAATAAACCCATAAAAAAAAAAAATTCATATACTATTATCTTGTTGTGGAATAGGTAGTAATAAAAAGAGTAAGTAGGTATGGTAAGAATTATTTATGTTGAAATTATTAATTTCCGTTATTTACAGTTAATTTTAGTATTTTACTAATAATAGGTACCTACTATTGGCATGTGTAAATGTCTACAATATGTACAGTATATACTTAGACTTAATAAAAAACAATAATACATAATATTACATTCTTATATTATCATGCATTATATTATACGTATTATTGATGGTCTAATTTTTTTTTTATCTTTCTATTTTTAACGTTTAAAACATCCCCTCTCTCGATACTTTTTGGAATATCAACTATTATAGTATACTTCTATTTACGTCGTAACGGTATAAGTTTCGATGCACAGTCTCGTAGTTCGTTCCCTAATCCCCATAGACCATAATATTATAACGCATCGTGGACCGTGGTAATGTTAATCAGGCATCGGCTGACCAGTTGATATTCTATGGTAGGTAGGTATAAACTAAAAGTACCTACTCAACTTTCGTTCGTTTTCTATAACAGTAACAATTATGGTTAAACAATTAATTAAGGTAAGACAATTTCACCACAAAATATTTAAATGAAATTCATTATTACGATAACTTGATTTACTATTTACGTGTAAAACCGCGAATACTCTGGGCAACTATATGTAATTATAATGTCATTTCAGATCGCAGAAGATCCAATTCTCGGTAGATACGTTGCCGCCAATGTGGACTTGCCCGAATGGCAAGTATGTCTGGTCGAACGGCCGTTGATTCGAGGGCCGTCACAAATCACCGGTCCCGTGTGTCTGGGATGTTTGAAATCCGTAAACGCAGAAAATGCTACCAGATGCGACAAGTGTGGTTGGCCGATGTGTTCGGATTCCAAGTGTTCAGACGACGAATGGCACAAAGCGGAATGCGACTGGACCGTTACGAAGAGAAAACAAAAAGTGAGTACCTACCTACATGAAAACCCTACTGCAGATAATCGATATTACTGTTTATTTTATAATAAAAAATTTACTTATTGGAATTTGCACCTATAAGTAGGTACAACGTGATTTAGGTACTTTTGTATAAATATTTACACACGTGTTTATAGGTGGAAATCAAAGATTTCACAACTCCACATCCTAGCTATCAGTCGATTATGGTAATCAGGTGTTTGTACCAGAAGTACAAGAATCCAAACGTCTGGGCTCGATTGATTTCGTTGGAATCTCACTGTGCTAATCGCCGTGGCGGGTCCAAATACGAGGCGGACAAAATTTGGATAGCAGACTACTTGCACAGATTTTTCAAACTGAACACGTCGGAATATTCGACTAACGAAATACTCAAAGTTTGTGGGATCATTCAGGTGAACGGACATGAAGTGCCACTGACCGAACCACCATACGTGGCTATCTATGACATGGGTTCCATGTTGGAGCATAACTGTGTGCCGAATTGTTCGAAAACGTTCACGCGCGATGGCCATTTATTGGTAAGAACAAGAGACGTGGCGATCAAGAGTGGTGAACACCTGTCCATTTCATACACGGACTCATTGTGGGGTACTGCTCAACGGTTAGCTCATTTAGCAGACACCAAATTTTTCGTCTGCAAATGTCCCAGGTGTTCCGATCCCACAGAACTAGGGACGTACTTCAGTGGTGTCAAATGCACGGTAGAGTAAGTTTTTGACTGATAAATTTTTAATTAATGATTGACGATTATTAACTACCAAGTATAGTACCAATTAGTCATTAGTAATTAGTCTAAAGCAAGGACTTTCATGCATTTGCATTTTTTTTTCTGGTTAACTTTATCATATGCTTGGTAAGTAAAAAATACATTTCATAACGTTTATGATGAAATACTCAAAGTGTTTAGTGCATGTTTTTGCATATCTGGACATTTTTTGGTTTAAGGGGCATATTGTTGATTATAAGAGCATATTTTAAGCTTTTAGTGTATATTTTGATGGTTTATCGAAAATCAAGCACTTTGGTGAATATTTTTCATGAATCAAGATCAACAATTTGTTATAAATTTATAAAGACGATAGAGTTAAATTTTATCCTGAAATAATAATAATGGTCGTAGGTATTTATTATGTTTATTTTTTTATTTTTATTTAACAAAATAAATTCGCTTCGCTCAAAATTTAAAATATGTATTAGGTCAAAAGTTATATAAAAGTTTTGATAAATATTAAATACAAACACGGGAGGACACCTTATATCCGCCATGCATATGGTTAATATGTTGGATAATGTCGACATTATCCGGATAATGTAACATTATCCAATACATACTGGATAATGTCATAAAAAATTTAAATTATTTCCTATCGACACAGCCAAAACAATAAATAAACAAATATTATAATAATCAAAATTTATTTTATTTAATATGAATGTAAAAATATTATTTGTTTTTACAAGTCATGGAAGCATGACACTTTGAGCTACACAGAATATTGGATGATTTACATTTACATCTGTTATTGTCACAGTTTCCTTTACAAGAACATTTTTTATACCCCTGACCACCACTATTAGACATTTGCCCAGATATTTCTCTCAATGATTTGTAGACAAAACCTCATCGAGATGTACAATTGGAATTGGACAGACACTAAATTGGTTTCTAGTATATAATTGTTGCAAAGTACCATGTTTGTTACCTAATTTATAGTATTGACCATATTCAATTGATAAAATTGAAAATATAACATTTCAAATACTCAAATAATAAAAAATAAAATATATTAGTGTTGTTATAAAAATATGTAATTCGCTTCTAATTATTGTCTGAAATATAAAATAAATGAGAAGATGTGGCCGGTTCACGTATAAATGTATAATAATAACTAATAAGTTTACATTTTTAATACTTTGTGATAACCGATAATAAAAACATATAGATGCGATATAAAAAATTAACATTATCCAATGTTCACTGGCTAATGTTGACATTAGCCGGATAATATTAAAATTGTGTAATTTTTATGACATTATATTATCCAAAATGTATGGTTAATGTTAACATTACCCGTAACATATATATTACTAAGAATTTTAGATTCTGACTTCTGAGTGAAGCGAAGAATGTATTGGTTTTACAATAATGTGTGATTTTTTTTTTTTTTTTTTTTTTTATGTCTGTGTACAAAGTACAAAAATACTACCCGAAATAATGCTCCGATTTTCACGAACAGGATATGTTTCCGGTAGCAAAGTGGATGTAGTTGGTACTTTACTTAGGTCATTTTTCGAATTTCTCAAAATTGACCCTAAGCGGTAGAGAAAACGACGAAAACACGGCATTTTTCGCGAAAAATGAAATTTCGACGAATCGATTTCAATATTTCACGATAACACGGGCAATTTTAAAGATAAAGACTTGAAAATTTTTTTGGATGTTCACATAGCTACTATATATATATGGTATAATTATGGAACCGTTATGTTAATTTTTCTACAGAATATTGGACTTTGAATATTTCGTAAAATTCTCGTTTTTACGTATATAATGTTTGATAAAATTGGCAATTTTGGGTATTAGGATCTGAAAATTTTACTGAAGTATACTTACATATTACTTAACATCATACTAAAATATTATAAAATTCCCAAGTCACAATTTTTTTTTATAGCTGTTTTAAGTTGATATTTTTAGTAAAACGAAAATCTTAGAATCCATACGTATAAATAAATATTCTGAAATACTTTTACTACCCGAAATAACGCTTCGATTTTCACGAATAGCGAGTTTCAGATGTAAAAGTGAATGTAGATGGTACTTTATTTAGGACATTTTTCGAATTTTTCAAAATTGACTATAAGCGGTAGAAAAAACTTCAAAAAAATGACGAAAAAACGGCATTTTCACGAAAAATGAAATTTTGACGAATTCAATTTCTATATTTCTCGATAACTCGGGCAATTTTTAAGATAGAAACTTGAAAATTTTTTTGAGTGTTCACATCGCTACTATATATATATGGTAAAATTTTGGAACCTTTTTTAAATTTTTTACAAAATATGGGACTTCGAATATTTCGTAAGTTTCTCGTTTTTACGTATATAATGTTTGATAAAATAGGCAATTTTTGGTATTAGGGTCTGAAAATTTTACTGAAGTATAATTACACATTACTTAACATCATACTAAAATATTAGTAAAATCCCTAATCTCAATTTTTTTTTATAGCTGTTTTAATTTGATATTTTTAGTTCAAACGAAAATTATAATCTGACTGAACTTCACTCAGAATCGTTTTTTCGAATGCAATGGTTTATCATTGCATTCAAATTCTAAGTAAAATTAAACGCTATGATTTGCACACCTGTATTCTGTGCGGCATGATTTCACTATTCAAGCTTATGGTTATGATGTTATAATTTATATTTTATAATATTATCTACATTTCTAGAGATTGTATGGGATATTCATTGCCAAACGTCCATCCATCTACTGACGATCTGTTTGACATAGAATGGAAATGCAATTTTTGTTCTGCGGTCGCCGATCCAAATAAAATTGAACTTTCCTTAGCTCACTTGGGAAAAGACATGGGTGCTATGAATCGTCGAGATCCTATACATTGTCGCATGTTTTTGGATCACTATGTGTCAGCTGGCGATTTACATCCTAATCATTATTACTTTACTGAAATTCGCCTAAACTTGGCACAACTCTATGGACAATTGGAAGGAAAACCATTGGATAAATTATCTGATGATGAGTTGAACCATAAGAGAGAATTGTGTTTGAAAGTATTGAAAATAGCTGATGTATTATTTCCAGGTTAAATAAATAAATAGTGTTTATCTGTGGAAATATTTTTATTTAAGTTTATTATATTTTTGTTTTGTAGCCGAATGTAGAATAAGAGGGGGATTAATGTTTGAATTACACGCTGTGATGGCGGAAAATGCAAGAAGATCAAGTCAAGACACTAGCACTGTAATGGAAGCTTTACTGGTAAATATAATATAATAAAAATATTATGAAATATTTCAATAAATAATCTAATAAATTATTTACAGGGCTCAAAACTTTACCTGGAAAAAGCTGAAAACATGTTAAAATATGAACCAAAAGAATTGCCTGAAGGTCAAATGGCTGTTCAATGTAAAAAGAATGCTATTGATTTAGATTTGTTGTTAAAAAAATTGCATGAATCTATTGGCAGTACACCCATGTAATAGATTATTATCTATTTTAGAGTAAATTAATTAATTCAATACATCTATATATTTCTAATTAATTAAAATATTAATAAATTATAATAGTTTATTATCTGAATTCGTTAAAAAAAATATATACACAGATCACATATTTATGTACATTATAATCAATTTTTATCAATGTTATCTTCTAAAGATTGTTGATTATTGTCGTTACCAATGTTTGGAATTTTCATCACTTCTGTTTTCAATAGCACCTAGAAATTTTAGTTTGTTATACAGATTAAATTATTATGTTATAACTTATAAAGTATATTTAGTTAAACTCACTTTTGAATGATGTGGACCTCGAATCCAAATGTTTTTCTTGTAAACTAAACTAGTCGAGTTTACAGTATCATTCCATGTCTAAAAAAAAATATTACATATTAAACTATAAGTAGTAAAAAGCAAGGGAAGGGATACAGTTGTAAAGAGGATAGTGTTGAATTTTGATTAAAATTTGAATGAAATGATAAATCATTATATTCGTGAAAACGATTTTGAGCAAAGTTCATCAGATAATATGTGTGCCGATTAAAATTTTTACATTTATCAGTCTAAATAATCAGTTCAGTATAAATAATTTATCATAAAACTCCTAAATGAGTCATCTAAATACCCAAATCTGGCAGTACTTTGCTTTGAATGGTTTTTCGAATGTAATGATTTATCATTACATTCAAATTTTAATCAAAATTCAACACTATCCTCTTTACACCTGTATCCCTTCCACACCAGTATCACTTCCCTTGCTTTTTTATACTTTAAACAGATATAAAAAAAAATCGTAAATGTAATAATTCATAATTAATTGGAACTGAGTTAAGTAAAATGAATTTAAGCTTCAATAAAATTTTCAAAATGTTTAAAAAAAAATTGTCAATTTTATTTAATATTGTAAAATATTGAAATATAAGAAGAATCCATATTATAAATAATAAATACTTTAAATATTGATTTTACTGAAACTTCAACTTTAAACACATATAAAAAAAAATTGAGACTGGATTTTTCTAATATTTTGATATCATGTTAAGTAATATGTGTGTGCTTCAATAAAATTTGCAGACCTTTAAACCCAAAATTGCCAATTTTATCAAACATTATATTATACATAAAAACGAGAATTTTACAAAATATTCAAAGTTTTGTCGAAAAATTAACGTAATGGTTCCAAAATTTTACCACATATAGTAGTATAGTACTTATATAAACATTAAAAAAAAGTGTCAGGTCTCTAACTTTAAAATTGTCTGAGTTGTGAAATATTAAAATCGAATTCGCCAAAATTTCAGTTTTCGTGATAAATGCCATTTTTCGTTGTTCTTTCTATCGCATCGGGTCAATTTTGAGAAATTCGAAAAATGACCTAAATAAAGTACCAACTACATCCACTTTCCAAACGGAAACATATGCTATTCGTGAAAATTGGAGCATTGTTTCGGATAGTAAAATTGTATTCAGACATAAAAAAAAAAGAAAAAAAAGGACATACTCGCTTTGCTCAATATCTAAGACACATCATTGTAAAACCAATACATTTTTCGCTTCGTTCAAAATCTAAATTCTAAAATGTATAAATATAAATGTTACCTCCGTATCTGACACACCGGAAGTGTTGCTCTCTACATCCTCTGTATTTTCATCATGTTTAAGTTTCATTAGTTCCAAGTATCTGAAGCATTCTAATATTGATCAGTTAGTTAATTAACATAATAAATAAAATGGCCATTGATGCCCAACCTTATTACCTAGATGTTTGAGCTGAGATTTCTTCGTCCACAATATCATTATCGATCAAAAGAGGTTCATCAATTTCCCAATGTCGGCTACAGGATGAACATCGGCATTCTTTGATCAGTTGCACATGTTTTGTACGATTAGATCCATCATTGCAACTCAAAATCACCTAAAATAATAAAGATTTAAAAATATAAATAAATGAACTATTTTGAAATAATAGATTTACTGGAATCCACGATGTCTTTATGGGTTGACACGAGTCACAATATGAGTTAACTTCGTCAACATTGTTAGCTGGAAGTGTTCTTGGTATAGAATAACTAAAACAAGCACCTAGACAGACCCAATTGTCTATTTCCACTGGATCGCAATCCACGTCGGATATGACTTGTTTTATGGGCGTACTAGTGCACCACGAATGTTTATCTGGATATAATACAATATTATGGACCTAAACAAATGGATTAAATAAATTAAGTTTCATGATGACTATATATTTCAATATTAACATTTAAATAATTTTTATAGCAAGTATTACCTTGTGTTTTCTAAAAATATGATTTGGTGATCCAATCGATATTAATGCATACAAAATCAACACTAATATGTATTGAAAATTCATGATCTTCTTGGAATTAAAATTTTTTATTAATATAATTATAAATAATTGATTCCTAAAATATTAATAATATTATAAATAGATACTAAAAAAAATTGTATAAATATTTAATTAATATATGGAGGTATACATAAAAATTTATATACGATTTTATAATTTTTAAATTTTATAATTTAACAGATTTGAAAATTATACGAAATGTTTAAATATGTTTAAGTAAAATTATAAAATAGTTCAATTATAGTTTGTACATTTATATATAAAAATCCAAGAAAAAAAGCCAAATTTAATTATATTTTTATTTATTTATAATTAATTTAGGCTTATAATATAAAAATGATGAGCTGATACTCCTGCCGCAGGGATATACGTGTGCAAATCATAGTGTTTAATTTTAATTAGAATTTGAATGCAATGATAAACCATTGCATTCGAAAAACGACTCTGAGCGAAGTTTAGTCAGATAATGTACATAGGTATTCGTATTGATTAAAATTTTGACATTTTTTAAATAAATATTTAAAACGCAAAATTTCGGGTAGTAAAAGTGTCTTCATACTTAAAAACAAAATAAAAAAGACACACATCATTGTAAAACCAATAGGTACATTCTTTGCTTCGCTCAGAATCTAAAAATTTTAAAATCATGTTTTAATAAATAATAGAATTATAGCTCTTCATGAATCATATAATAAGTATAAACTAAACAAATTATTTGATAATGAATGACTACATTACTAAATAGCAGTAAATATAGTAAACTTTAATAGGCTGTATCAATATTATTAGATATTACGATATTATTATGTAGCTATGGTTCCATTTCATGGAAAAATATCTTTATTCAAAATTATCTCCAATCAAAAAATCATTTAATTTGAACAGGTTAATATAATATAGTTTTAACTTTTAGGTATTCCAATTCCATAAAACTTATATATTAAAATGTAAATAATATTCTATTGTAAATTAGTAAATAATTTATAGCGATTGTATTTATTCATATAAAATTATAAAAAATGAAATAAAACTTAATACTCAGTATTATAAGATATTAAATAATCTCATAATAATCTAATTCAGGTATTTTATAAAATGTATTCGCTACTTTCTTAATTTTTTTATCGTGATCGTTATATTTTTTCTATATTATGGATCTGACACTACTAATAAAATATTTTCAAATTTAACCTGTTACCTACCTAATTAAAATTAGCTGTTACACAATGCTATACATATATTTATTTGTACCTACTTTATAAAAATTCAAAAGGTTAGATGTACACAAAACACAATCTACCATTGTGATATAGTACCTTTTTGACTTTTTATAAAACTAAGAGTCATATTATTTAATATATTTATATTAATAATGTACACAGACACACGGTGAAATCGACTGGAGAGCAGTGAAAAACTATTATTACGAATATTACAGAATTCTGGAAAAAAAATTTTCCCTGTATATTTTATAAGTTATAAATTTAATTTATCAATTAAGAAGACAAAAATCATAATATATTATGTAGGTATACTTGTATGTTGTATAATAGTTGTATATTGTACAATCCAATCTTATAACAATTGTCTTGTACTTCTACGTAAAAGTAGTAGGTATGTTTACTATAATAATTGTTATGATTTAATATTATATTATAAAACTGGAGACATTTTTGATTGAAAATCTGTCGGTACCTATTCAGACTCAATAGTCAGCACTCGAAGTATTCGAACGATCTATTATATCATCTTTTATAGGTCTGTAATCCGTTCATGAGAAAATAATATCATTGATACAAATCGTTGGCGAGTAGCCATAAAAAACGATATAATATGCGTGCCCCTTCAGGTTGAGGTAGGAAATATTTTTACGAATATTCGTTAACATGAATACATTATAATATTATCAATTATGTAATAATAATGAGAATTATGCAAAAATCAATTTTAAGTATATCATAATACAGACTGTAATATTGTACTTTATATCTTACAAATAATAAATTTAAATATATTCATTAGTTATAGGAATTTATAGGTGTTGTAAAATATTGCATAATAACTAGGTAATTTAATTTGATAAAACAATGCACGGGTTATAGTTATAAATTTATAATGAACAACGATGGCAACGATGAGATTTGCTTTAATTGTACCTATAAAATTATTTTACACTTAAAATGAACTTATAAATTTATAATAAGTTATTATAATATAATCGGGTTACTCGTGAGGTCTGGAGATCATCGACCCGAGTGAATACTGACTTTACTTTTGGCAACCGGCCAAAGTCTTCTTTCAAGAAATTGTTCCATTCATGACCAAGTGCATGGGAAACTAATTATGATCGGAGGAAAGGTGATGGACGCGCGGTATATAAGCTCCCCCGGAATTTTTTACCGTCATATAAGCGTAAACCAACCGGTTTATGGTGATTAGCATACACGATTTTAATCTTACCAATGATTAATCGTTGTTTCTATATAGGTATATTATGTACATAGGTACATATATGTTATTTAAACTAGGTACCTAGGTATGCTATTTCGACGATAACAACACATACCTAATAATTGTTAAAGTTCCGAGGGTGCCATGTTAGGGTGATTTTTCGAAATCCAGAAGAGGAAAAAATTCCCCCCTTACCTACGCCCTTGATCTAACCTATACCATAAATATACATAACATTATATGCACTGTTAAAAATAAATATTTCTAAGGACCCAAGGTAAAATGTTTAAGATACCTAACAATTATTTATAATAGCATTGTCAAATAAAAATAATTAAAATTAATCATGTTTTATCAAAAATTTTATTTTTAAATTCTTAATACACGTTTGTTATTTTTTATAGACGTATTCCGATGAAAACTATAACTTCTCAAACCTGAAGTTCGAGAAAAAAGAAAATTAATTTTCAAATATGATGTATTGTAAATTATAAAAATGAATAATATTACTAAAACAAAATTATCAAATTAATAGATAATACAAATACTTACAATTTAAATACGTATACTCGTATATTAATATTACAGTTTAAATTACAACATAATATGTTAATGAAAAATAAAAATAAATTACTATTATTTATCTAATTATAATTTGTAAACTAAACTAATATTATAGTAATAATTATTTTACGCTTCCTATTCATTTAGGTTCATTTAGTTAAATTTTTTAATTCTATCATTATAAACATTTTATTAAGTAATAATAAATAGGTAGGTATTAGGTAATTTATTTTCGATTGAAATTTTAAATGATAACATATAATATTTATTCTTTATTTGATTTTTTATTACCAGGGACTAACAAACGGACAACAGTTCTATATTTAAACATTTTTTTTTAATTATTTAAATTTAAATAAAAAATTTGTAACTTTAAAAAAATTCTTAAACTTTACCAATAAATTGATCGCTTAAAGCTTATATTTACATTTTAAAACAAAACTAATATACTTACAAAAATAATTATAATTTCTGGAGAACTACATACACCAGTTAAATTGAGTTCACAAACTGGCTGAATCTCCATCATTTCCTTCGTTTCTTGTCCGTCTACGTGTATAAAAAACACATATGGTTCTTCAAAGTTTGGTGGGGATATACAACTATACTAAACATGTTGCTAACCGAGTGACCTGCTGTTAATTTCATTTATAATACATATTCATATATAATTATATTTATTTTATATGCATAAATTAATAATGATATACCTGTATATTATTTTAATATTAATATAATATGCACAAAAAGTATAATTTCAAAAAAATAAGAAATACACTAAGGCAAATATTATTGCAATATTGCAATTGCCAATTTGTAAGTATAAATATTTAAGTAATATAAGCACCTATTCTAATATACATATTTTTATATTATAGTATTTTAACAATACGATTTATATTATTATATTAAAATGTTATTTTCCTTTAGTATAAGATAAAACCGGTTTTATTATACTAAATATGCAATAATTTTCTGTGTTAAATAAAATATTCTGTGAACGTCATGATTTTTTTTAAATCACATGTTATATTATTATCTAATTATTGTATTAACATTTTAATTTACTTTATTCATTATAAAAATTGGGCGTCGCCCATTACCGCACAAATACATCACCAAAAATGCAAAGGACAAAACCGCACACCGATAATGCATCACTAGCCCATATTATCGCACAATATAATCGCAATCGATAAGGTTTATGGTGGTTATCAAACAAATAAATTTCTTTGCGCATTTTTCCTACAAAATTAATCAATTTAGATTATTTAATAATTGATTTACTTAAGATACAAAAACAAAAATCGCAAAGTTCTTTTCAAATGGAAGGGACGCTCGCTACGCCTGCCGGCTTCGCTCACTTCCTCAAGCGCCGCTTTGCGCCACTTTTCATGAGGATGGGGCTACGTCTCAAGGGACTAAAGCATACCTACCTAATACCTACCCTATAGACCAAATACTGGTGCGGATAGGCAGTGGTTTCATCTTTCATGTGACCTAAAACCTCGCTTAGTGAGACCTTTGGATATTTACTCCATAATTGATAACCATTATATGAGTACTACTTACACGGTAGTCGCGATAACCGACAAGTATAAAAAATAAAATTTTAGATTGATTAAGGTCCTATGACTGTTTTATTTATGAGATATAATATGGTTAATTTTTGTGCGGTATTAGGCTATGCTGTTATGTGTTTTGTAAAGTATAATAGTCATATTTGTGCGGTATCGGGCTGGCTTTTTATGGTAATGGAAAGCGCCATAAAAAATTATATCATGAAACACGATTTTTAAATTTTGATATTATATATTCTCCTGTAGAACATTAATTTATTAATAAATTTCTGAATAAAGCATTTTGGAAGAAATAAAAATAAAATCATAACAGTTATAATAGTATATTTATAGTATTGCATAAATCCATCCGTCGCTACATCTACTGAATAAAAAAAAATATTGTTTATAACTTAAAATTAAATTATACAATAATAAATAAATAAGATTTTAAAATTTAAAACATGATTGAATATAAAATAAAGTGAGTGTCTATACTAAATCAAAACAATAGTAAATGTTTACATTGAAAATTGTTTTGATTTATTTCATTTATAACACTGAATAATAAATATGCAATTTTAGTAAATAGATTAAATTATTATAAATTATAATATATAGAAATAGAAAAATCATAAATTCATATTTCATAAATACGAGAATAATTCTAAGTATTTTATTTAGCTAAATAGTATAAATCGAAAGTTAAAAAAATCATTATGAAAAAGAAAGAGAAAGGATACTGGTGTGGAAGGGAACAGGTATAAAGAGGATAGTGTTGAATTTTGATTAAAATTTGAATGAAATGATAAATCATTATATTCATGAAAACGATTTTGAGCGAAGTTAATCAGATAATAATATGTGTGCCGATTAAAATTTTTACATTTATCAGTCTCTACGTTAAATATAAATAATTTATCATAAAATCCCTAAATGACTAAATGAGTCACCTAAATATCCAAATCTGGAAGTTCTTCGCTCATAATGGTTTTTCGAATGTAATGATTTATCATTACATTATCACATTTTAATCAAAATTCAACACTGACAATACTATCCTTTTTACACCTCCATCTTTATTTTTTTCTTTATTTTTTTATCTTTATTTTTTACACTTCCCTTGCTTTGTTATACCTACTTGAAACAGATATAAAAAAAAAAATCGTAAATGTAATAATTTACAATTAATTGGAACTGAGTTAAGTAAAATGTAATTAAGCCTCAATAAAATTTTTCTCAATTTTATTTAACATTAATGTAAAATATTGAAATATAATAACTAATAAGAAGTATCCATATTATAAATAGGTAGGTACTTTAAATATTAATTTTACTTAAATTTTAAATAAAAAAAAGATGAGCTGATACTCCTGCCGCACAGGATACAGGTGTGCGAACCATAGCGTTTAATTTTATTTATAATTTGAATGCAATGATAAACCATTGCATTCGAAAAAACGATTCTGAGCGAAGTTCAGTCAGATTATAATTTTCGTTTGAACTAAAAATATCAACTTAAAACAGCTATAAAAAAAAATTTAGATTAGGGATTTTTCTAATATTTTAGTATGATGTTAATTAATATGTAAGTATACTTCAATAAAATTTTCAGACCTTAATACCAAAAATTGACAATTTTATCAAACATTATATACGTAAAAACGAGAATTTTACGAAATATTCAATGTTCAATATTTTGTAGAAAAATTTAAAAAACGGTTCCAAAATTTTACCACATATATATATTAGCTATGTGAACCTGAAAAAAAATTTCAGGTCTCTATCTAAAAAATTACCTGAGTTATCGTGAAATGTAGAAATTTAATTCGTCAAAATTTCATTTTTCGTGAAAAATGCCGTTTTTTCGTCATTTTTTTCGAAGTTTTTTCTACCGCTTATAGTAAATTTTGAGAAATTCGAAAAATGACCTAAATAAAGTACCATCTACATCCACTTTTACATCTGAAACTCGCTATTCGTGAAAATCGAAGCGTTATTTCGGGTAGTAAAAGTGTTTTTAGAATATTTATTTATATGTATGGATTCTAAGATTTTCGTTTTCCTAAAAATATCAACTTAAAACGGCTATAAAAAAAAATTTTGACAATGGATTTTTCTAATATTTTAGTATGATGTTAAGTAATATGTAAGTATACTTGAGTAAAATTTTCAGACCAAAATACCCAAAATTGACAATTTTATCAAATATTATATACGTAAAAACGTGAATTTTACGAAATATTCAAAGTCCTATATTTTGTAAAAAAATTTAAAAAACGGTTCCCAAATTTTACCACATATATATAATAGCTATGTGAAGACCCAAAAAAATTTTCAAGTCTCTAACTTAAAAATTGCCCGAGTTATCGTGAAATATAGAAATTGAATTTGTCAAAATTTCATTTTTCGTGAAAAATGCCGCTTTTTCGTCATTTTTTCCAAGTTTTTTCTACCGCTTAGGGTCAATTTTGAGAAATTCAAAAAATGACCTAAATAAAGTACCAACTAGATCCACTTTGCTACCGGAAACATACCCTATTCGTGATAATCGGAGCATTATTTCGGGTAGTAAAAATGTCTTCAGAATAAAAAAAAAAAAAAAAAAAAAAAAAAAAATCACACATCATTGTAAAACCAATACATTCTTCGCTTCGCTCAGAATCTAAAAATTGAATCTTGAGATTTTTTAGAAAATTCTTTAAGATATATCAGTATGCTTCAATAAAATTTTCAAAAATTTTCCAAATTTTTTAGCTTTTCTAAGTATTCATTTTTATTGTAAAAGTATTGAGAAATAATAAGAAGAATATTCGTTTTTATCTAAGATTTTCGTTTAAACTAAAAATATCAACATTAAACAGCTATAAAAAAAATTGAGATTTGGGATTTTTCTAATATATTAATATGATATTAAGTAATAATGTAATATATAATTATACTTCTGTAAAATTTTCACACCTCAATGCCCAAAATTGCTAATTGTATCAATCATTATATACATAAGAATGAGAATTTTAAGAAATATTCAAAGTCCTATATTTTGTAAAAAAATTAACGTAACGGCTCCAAAATTTATCACATATATAGTGTACATATGTGAACATCCAATAAAATTTTCAAGTCTCCAACTTCAAAATTGCCTGAAATATTGAAATCGACTTTGTCAAAAATTCAGTTTTCGTGAAAAATGCCATTTTTTTGTCATTTTTTGGTCGTTTTTTCTGTCGCATAGAGTCAATTTTGAAAAATTTGAAAAATGGCCTGAATAAAGTACCAACTACATCCACTTTTAAATAGGAAACATATGCTATTCGTGAATATTGAAGCATTATTTTGTGTAGTAAAAGTGTCTTCAGACATAAAAAATAAAATAAAAAATAAATACTATAAATAAATATAATAGTATATATTATTAATTATTATTATATTTTATAAAGCAGTCCATCGGGAAAACTTCAGAATTCCCGATAGGCCAATCCGCCTCTAGTGTTGAATCTTGATTAAATGAATGCAATGAGAAATCATTACATTCGAAAAACGATTCTGAGTCTTGGTACTCTGAGTAGTGAGTACTTGTACTATCAGATTTGGCTATTTAAATAACTAATTTAGGCATTTTAAAAGACACTCATCATTGTAAAACCAATAATACATTCTTCACTTCGCTACGAATCTAAAATTAATCTACTTTATAACTACTATAAATTATAAATAATAAACAAGAGCATAATTATTAGTTATTAATATTAATATATTTTTTATTGCATATAAATATAATATACAGTTATTCTTTTCTTTATGTGATTTTATTCAATGATTTTTATAATTGTTTTTTCTTCATTTAAATTTGATTGTTGCCATGGAAGTAGAATAGAAATGTCTTCAATTTTTTTTTGCTCGGATTCAAATAGTGATAAATGAGATTCATCATCTGCGTCTGGTATAATTTCAAGAGAACAATACGAATGATTAGTGCATACAATTTGTGATGTGTCCTCGTCTTTTGAGTTATTTTCTATAGCTAGGTTTTCATTCATTTTTTGATGTTTATTCGTTTTTTCATCTTTAAAAATATTTTCTACGCTTTGTTTTTCATCAATATGTTGATTTTTAGACGTTAAAAAATTATTGTCGCATAAAAGTTTGTTATTTTTTATTGTGTTATTTATATTGTCATGTTTTTCATTTGATTGATTATAATCATTATTTTTCTCTATAATAAATTCATTTTCTTTACATAATTTAATTGACTTGGTTGAAGAGTTTTTGTTTGTCATGTCTGTAGAATTGCATGTTACGAATAATATTTTGTCATTATTTTCAAACGTATTAATTGCATTTTTTTCCAATGCATCAGCATCTCCAGAATAATTTTCGCTATTACTGTTCATTTCACATACTAACTGATTTACTTTAACAGATTCATCTGAGGAATCATCTGAAGAATCATTTATATCATAATAGTCTTTAGAAACTATTAAATTATCATTTTTATTTGTCTTAATAAAATCGTCAATAATTGTATTATTTCCTTTCTGCAGACGCAACGTCATTAAAGACTTTACAGAATCTAAAAGAGTTGCTTCGTTTTCTTCCTTTAATTTTTTTCTCATAGCTTGTTCAGCTTCAATTCCACCGATACTCCTAAAAAGACAATTATTGTTTATACAAATTTGCATATAATTTTTAAATTAATAATAAATTTTCTAACCAAGCTTCTGTACATAAACGATCTTTCTCAAATATTGGTCTCTCATCCAAATAGCGCAGTTTTTTCTATATAACAAAAAATTAAATATGTGAACTATACTTTAGCTCTTGTCGAAATCAAAATATACCTAATACAGTAATACATATTATTTTATGACGATTCATATAAATTTTTGAATAACATAGCTATTTATAGTTCTTAGTTAAATATTAAAATTGCAATAGTTAGAATGTTAAATAAAATTACCATCTTGATTTCATTTAAATAAATAAACTTATAAAGCATAAATAATTACTTATAAGAAATTAACTCAAAACTTACACATTTTAAAGTTAGTATTTTTCGATAATTTTTTATTTTTGAAATTACACTATTTCCAGTCAAATACAATACACTTAAAGATTCCATCCTGGCAAATATCTATATTTTTTATAAAAAAAAAAAACTGCTATATTGTTATACTGATTAGAATATTGTTATAGTTAAAATTAAACAAATAATAATAATAATTACGTCAACGATCTCTGGGTCATCTAAGTAATTATGTGATAGATCAACGATCGACAACGTTTTGCAATCAACCAAATGAGCTATGCCATTTGCTGTAGACAATTTATTGTTCGCTATAATTAAGGAATTTAATTTCGGCAACATATCTAAAATATATTTATAAATTTATAATGTAAAAAACTAAAAACGTATTATTTTGCCCATTAAATATTTGTAGACGGTATACTTACCCAAATTTTCAATTTTATTAATAAAATTATGGCTTAAATTTATTGTATCAAGTTTAACCAAAAAATTAATATTTTCTATTTTAGAAATTGCGTTATTATGCAAGAATAAACTAACAAGTTCTGTTTGATTGTCAAGTCCAGAAATACTCGTTATACAGTTATTTTCTAACCACAAACTTTTTAATCCAACATATTCCTCCAAATTTTCAATTTGTGAATAACCTTAAAACAATAAAATATTATTACACGTACGTATATCTACTAGGGTTATTTGAGAGGAAAGTTTTAAGAAAAATATATGGACCGGTCTTTAATAACCAAACAATAACAAATGAATGGAGAAAATTGTACAATTATGAAATCTAAATGCAGTTTCAGAGACCTGATGTAATTAAGGAAATTACAAAAAGAAGACTCATGTGGGGGGGGGGGGATGCCTCGCGTAAACAAGGATCTCTAGTTAGGAAGGTAATTGAGAAAGAGCAAATAGGGAAAATACCTTTAGGGAGACCCAGGTTGAGGTGGGAAGATTGTGTGGAAAAGGATATAAAAATGATAGAACCAGGAATCAGATGGAAAGAAGCTGCAGAGGACAGGGACAGATGGCAAGTTTGTTTTTAGCGGCATGGTCTTAAAGGCCGATAACCAAGAAGAAGAAGACGTATATCTACACTATATTACAGTATACATATTATATAAATTATAAATATTAAAGTAAATAGTTTTGGTGGTAGGAAATTGTTATATTATTTTAATATGCTCATATATTATGTATATCATTTTAAACATTTAAACTAAGGCAACCTTATCAGGCAAAAAAATTTACTTTTAAATCAAGTTTAATTATTATAAATACTTGAAATTCTGTTTAGTCGTTGATAAAGGAATAGGCGACCAGACAAAAAAAATAATTATTTGTTATTACTAACATCTACAACAATCGATAACAATCAATGTCAAATATATAAAATAGGAAATGCATTCGTAGAGATAATATGTTGTTACAAATATAATTATGTATAGTAAGGTAACAAGTTTACTGTTTGTCATAAAAAATTATTTCAAGAAAAATTAAATTATTGAGAGGCGGTTAATTGCCAATCATGATTAAATGTCTGTACTCAGTAGGTCAAGGTTTAAAAAAATGTTTTTTTATAAGTGGCAAAATAGATACCTATTACATTTAATATTCAATAATAAATAATACACGTGATTGTGAAATCAGGAGTAATAATAATATGCAAATATATAATAATATATGATAATATGCAATTCAACATGTCACAATGGATTGGTTATATCTTATATCTATTGCGTACCATCACCACATATTACAATTACATGTATAATACAGGTAAGTTATTGTCACAAATATTAATTTATTTTTATCTGAAACTAATTAATATATGTTGTTATATATTCAAAATAAGTTGAGATGAACATATGATTTACAATAATATGACTTTAATAAATAGGTACCAAATAGTTTCTAAGTTTATAAATAAATAACCTTTTAAGTTTTAACCTTTTGACTTTTGTATTAAAATTTATTTAATAACATATAGATTAATAACCTATTCATTAAAATAATATATGTATTTTTTTTAACGCCCGTGTAGGCTCAAGTACAGTATAATAGTAATAAGTATACTAATAACATAAATAGTTCAGTAGAATAGGTAACGTAAAAGAAGAATAAATTAACTTAAAATATATATAGTAACATTTAAAATAGAAATAATTAAATAGTACCTATATAATTATATAGGTAAATATTAGTGATTCATTACAAAATTATCCTAGGGATGATAGGCTATTTGAATTAAAAATGTGGAAATTTTTTAAATTATTGCATTCCTGCGCAATTCAGTGCTTTGGGTTATTAGCATGCAATTTATAATTTATATACCTAATATATATTAATAGTTAATACTTAATGCAGTTTTTATTTATTATCATTATTTAATTTGATTATTAGTATAAATAATTATAGTGTTTTCACTTTTTCAGTGGGTAATGTTATTTTACAATTTTTGTAATCACATCTAATCTAATGAGAAAGAATAATGAATGAAAACATAAACCAACATCGATTAATTTACCATTTTAAATATTGAATAATATTGAATTAATAATATTATCATTATGTATTAACGTTATTGCCAGTTACCAATTATTTACTCGTCACAGAGTAACACTTACGAATATAGGCAAGTAGCAAGTTTAGAATTTGTTCGCAGATATGTCCAAAAGAAATGTTGTAGAAAACACTTGACAAAGTCAACCCCAAACATGGAGGTTAAAGGTAACCTTAACTTTACTTCCTTACATATAATATTTTTTTAGTAATTATTATAGATTTCTTACATAATTTTTTTTATGGCATAACCTGATAACCTTCAATTTAGTGGTAGACGATGTTTCAAATTTATGTAAAATATATATACTTACATTTTACAATAATTAAATAATACATACTTATAATTGTGTAAATATTTTCTCTAATTTAAAAGTCATAGAAAAACTAATTCCTTGGTTGAAATTTTAATTATAATAATAGATATACGCAATAAAAATTAAAAAAAATTATAATTACCTACCTCTACCTATATCCTATATGGCTATAATATAATATAGGTAGTTTAAATATTTTATTATTTTCTTTATAATTTATACCTTTAAAGTGAAGATACAATACATCATTATGTTTAGGAACAATATATAAATTATTTTTTTTGCATATGTCTTTTAATATATCTTTTGTCATTCTGAAAACAAAATATACAGTCGATATTATAGGTGTTAGTGTGTTACATTTATACACATCGTTTATAACTATATAAAAAAAATTTAACTTTTGAATAGGTATTTTAAAAAATTAATATCTTTATATTATCTATATTTATAATATCTTTAATATTATATTATATTTACCTGGGTTTGAAACTTGTATTATAATCGCTACTCGATTTCTCAGTTATTTCCATCATTTTGTCTGTATTTATATTAATTACAGATACCTATAAAAAAATTAATTACTATATAATCATTATTTTTGCAATTTATTACAAATTGCACACAAAACATTAAATAATAGTATTTATAATAATAATATTATTAAAATAGTCAATAAAAACTATTCGTGTGTCCATGGTGATAATAATATTATGTAAATTGAACCGATCCCCGTTTCTATAGAAATATACAGGGGACAGGGCTTCCCTAAAGTGGGACAAAATATCAAAGGGGACTATGAACTCTATACTATTTTCAGTGTTCCAATAATACTAAAATACTCTTTATTATTAAAAATTTTAATTTTATTATATTTTTGTATCTAAATTTGTTATTTGTATCTCAGATTAATAATTTAATAAACAATTTACGCGTAATATATTTAATATTTAGTAATACGAATAAAACAATATCAATAGGAACATATTATTATATTAAATTATATTTTTGATATAGGCCTTAGTTATACAAAACCAAATATATTACATAGCAAATTATAAAATTGAAAAAAAAAAAAAAAGATAAAATGCAAATGATAATATACCTACTCGTATGAAAAATAATTGTTCTAAAAGTGGTATACCTGATATCATTATTTACTACCTAAATAAAGATTTAGGTAAGATATAGATAATTTGTTTATAGACAGATAGAAAAGAAACAATAGTGAATATAACATTTATTTTGGTAATATTATTTTCCATTTGACTGTAGCATATACGATATACCTACCCAATCTACACATTTAAAAAAGTATTTTTATTTATTTATATAATATGAGTTATGATATTTAAACATACATGAAAATAATGTTATTCATCCTAAAATCTTGTAAAAAAATCTTGTTAACATTATGATTTTCGTTTATATAACATATCATTTATCTTCTATAATAAATTAATAACGTAGTCTAGACCTACCTTATACTTTTCTCTAAAAATCTTAATCGCCGTGATTATATTTATAATATTAATTATTAAAATAATTTTGGTATGTTATATGTAAATGGTATGTTTGATTATAATAATACACTCATAACTTGAACATAATATGTTGTAATAAAAATTATATTTTAGGAAAAGTTATAATTATATTAGATTCTGAGCGAAGCGAAGAATGTATTGGTTTTACAATGATGTGTGATTATTTTTTGTTTTTTGTTTTTTGTTTTTTTTATGTCTGTGTACAAAAATACTACCCGAAATAATGCTCCGATTTTCACGAATAGGGTATGTTTCCGGTAGCAAAGTGGACGTACTTGGTACTTTACTTAGGTCATTTTTTGAATTTCTCAAAATTGACGTTATAATTATATTTTTATTTTACTTTTATCGAATATTGCAGATGCTGGATCGCTTACTAATTACAACAACGTAATTCAGTAGCGAGATAATAAAATTTAAATATTTAGATATTGGACATTTATTCTAACTACGCCATTATATTTAGATCATATGTAAATAGCGTGAAAAAAGAATTATTTTAGATTTTGAGCGAAGGGAAAAATGTATTGGTTTTACAATGATGTGTCTTTTTTGTTTTGTTTTTATGTCTGAAGAAATTTTTTCTACCAGAAATAATACTCCGATTTCCACGAGCAGCATATGTTTCCGGTTGGAAAGTAGATATAGTTGGTACCTACTTTATTTAGGTCATTTTACGAATTTCTCAAAATTGATCCTATGCGATAGGGAAAAAACGACCAAAAAATGACGAAAAAACGACATTTTTCACGAAAACGGAAATTTCTACGAATTCGATTTCAATATTTCATGATAATTCAGGCAATTTTAATCTTATAGAGACTTGAAATTATTATTAGGTGTTAACATACGTACTACATATATGTGATAAAATTTTGGAACCGTTACGTTAATTTTTCTAAAAAATATAGGATATTGAATATTTCATAAAATTATCGTTTTTATGTATACAAATATACAATGTTTGATAAAATTGGTATTTTTGGGTTTTAAGGTCTGAAAATTTTACTGAAGTACACGCATAATACCTACTATTTATTTTTTTATAGATGTTTAAAGTTGATATTTTTTGTTTAAACGAAAATCTTAGAATTCATAAAAGTATTCTTATTATTTCTCAATACTTTTACAATAAAAATTAATATAAGAGCCAAAAAATTTGAAAATGTTTTAAAATTTTTATTAAAGCATACTACTATATATCTTAACGTATTTCAAAAATATTAGAAAAATCTCAAGTTTCAATTTTTTTTTATTGGTGATTAAAGTTGAAATTTGAGTAAAATCAAAAAAATATTTAAATAAATATTTAAAGTATTCGCTTTATAACGCAGATTCTTCTTATTACATTTCAATATTTTACAATAATGTTGAATAAAATTGATAAAATTTTTTTTAAATTTTATTGAAGCTCAAATACATTTACGATTACTCCTGCCGCACAGGATACAGGTGTGCGAATCATAGAGTTTAATTTTAATTATAATTTGAATGCAATGATAAACCATTGCATTCGAAAAAACTATTCTGAGCGAAATTCAGTCAATTATAATTTTCGTTTGAACTAAAAATATCAACTTAAAACAGCTATAAAAAAAATTGAGATTAGGGATTTTTCCAATATTTTAGTATGATGTTAAGTAATATGTAAGTATACTTCGGTAAAATTTTCAAACCCTAATACCAATAATTGCTAATTTTATCAAACATTTATACGTAAAAACGAGAATTTTACAAAATATTCAATGTCCAATATTTTGTAGAAAAATGAACGTAACGGTTCTAAAATTTTACCACATATATATAATAGCTATGTGAACACCGAAAAAAATTTTCAAGTCTACGTCTTTAAAATTACCCGAGTTATCATGAAATATTGAAATCGTATTCGTCGAAATTTCATTTTTTCGCCGTTTTTTCTACCACATAGGGTCAATTTTAAGAAATTCTAAAAATGACCTAAATAAAGTACCAACTAGATCCACTTTGCTACCGGAAACATACCCTATTCATGAAAATCAGAGCATTATTTCGTGTCGTAATTTTGTTTACAGACATAAAAAAAAAAACAAAAAAAAAAAATCACACATCATTGTAAAACCAATACATTCTTCGCTTCGCTCAGAATCTAAAAGAAAGGGAAGGGATATAGGTGTGAAGAGAATAGTATTCAATTTTGATTACAATTTGAATGCAATGGTAAATCAAAATCATTACATTCGAAAAACGATTTTGAGCGTAGTACTGTCGTATTTGGGTATGTAGGTGACTCATTTAGGGGTTTAAAATAAATTATTTATATTTAATGTAGGGACTGATGAATGTAAACATTTTAATCAGTACATATATTATCTGATGAAATTCATTTAAAATCATTTTCACGAATGTAATGATTTATCATTGCATTCAAATGTTAATTAAAATTCTACTTTATCATCTTTACAATTATCCCTTCCCTTGTTTTTTTTATATTTTAATATTTATACTATCAGGCCCTGATTTTTCAACGCAATTTGAATTATGGGCCCTAACCGTTTTTTTAATTTCAATAAATAGATACTAAATTTATGTATTATGTATTCTGCATAGTTTATATATAATATACATACAGGATGTCCCAGGTCTATTTACTCATTATATCTCTGCGAAATATTAAGATTATTTTTAATTCTGTTTTCTTTTAATTATTAATTAGGTAATAAACTAATAATATTATGATATAATTATTATATTTTTACATTATTATATTAATATATTATTGTATTATTATATTATTATATTACAATATTACTATATTATTTTATTATTTTATTATATTATTATATTATAATTATTATTATATTATATATAGGTATTGTTTTTTTAAAAATTAATTATCTCTTAAAAACACAATAATAACTATTTATTTTTTAAATTTAGTTAAATTTCAAGGAAGCCATTTTATAGAGTATGCATAGGCGAAAATAGACATTTTTATTAGGTCAGGCCAAAGAAAATATATAAAAAAAAAATTAAAAAATTAAAGTAGGTAGTTTATAAGAGACGCATAATCGATAATACGGGTACCACAAAACAAACATTACCAAAATACCGACTATCGACTTATTTATTATTACGAAAAATTAACTATTGCTTGTTGCTATAATATATATTACGTCTAAATCGTTTAAATCTAATAATAATATCTAAAACCTATTATACTATAGTAGTATAGTACATAGATAATTTAGACTCCATAACCAATTTTTTTCCTTGTGTAGACTGTAGAGTGTGTACAATTTAATTTAAGAATTATATCAAGCGATTCAAGCCCACAAATTCGTACACTTATAAATTATAATAAGTATGCGCAATGCGCATGAGTGACATAATAATCATGCATTCGTGCAGTAAGTAAACATTTATTTTTAAACGCAAAATTTCACGAATTTTAGATGTGAAAAATAAAGTTTTTAATTAAAAAAAAATATGTAATATTAGGAATTTAAAAAAAATCACTTAAATATATGCCCAAATAATTATTAAAATATATAATATACTTTATAAAAATTTTTAGTCAGTATTAGGTCAGGCCATGGCCTGACTGGCCTGACCCGTAGTTTCGCCTATGAGAGTATGTATGTTTGTATAATAATTTTAATGGATCGATCTCCTCCTAATTTGATGAAGATGTTTATTTTTATGATTTTTTAATATTTTGAAAATATATTTCTGACGTCTTTATTTGAACTAAATTAATCTATTATTATATCGTGGTTTGTAATAAAAAACATTATTAATATTATATTATTATTAAATAAATATATTAATATATTATTAATATTACAATATGTTATACCCAGATAGTAGCACAACAAAATAGAACCGGATCTAAGGTTAAAGGATAAAAATATATTTTTGCTTTAAATTAGCAATTTTAATTTAATAAATTGTTTAAAAATGATTCTATTATGACAAAATACGTTTTTTTAAATAAATAAAAACCCAAATCCACAAGTCAATACTTAAACTATAAATACGTTTTTTTAGTTATAAGTTAAGTACAAGTTAATTTAGTACTATATTTATTTTTATAACTTATAACATATTTTAAATTAAAACATAGTAATATTCAGGAAAATATTGTTTTAAGATTTTAAAACAACTAAACGTAATTGTATAGTGATATTTAATAGCGTTTATAATTTAAATGAAAATATAGTAAATAGGTATTTAAGGAATACCTATTATTTGTTTAATTTTGTTTCAACTAATGTGTTTTTTCTAAAAAAAAAAAAATTGTTTCATAATTTGTCCAAATAATTGATTTATGTAAGAAAATCACCAACAATTAATTATAACAACAAAAAATGAAAAATAAAATAAAATATACCTACATTAATAATTATGTAGAGATTAAAACATTAATGTGATATAAAATTAATGACTTTAAACGTAAAGATCAAACTGCATCCAGATTACAGTAGGTATGAGGTATCTACTCATATACACATATATATTTATATTAATTTACAATTTGAATATTATTATATTGAAACTTTAAACGTAGGTGTGTGGACTTTAGTTAAAATAAAAGTATACCTACACATAGAATTTTAATTAAAAAAAATATACTTTATAAGAATATCTAAATATATTCCTAATAAAGCTAATTATTATAATTATCTACTAATAATAATTCAAATTTAATGATTATGGCATTGTTATATAATTATATAAGTTTAACAATATAATAAAAGACTGAGGTAGGATATTGCAATTTGTAAGCATGGATATCTAAAAAATGTATATGTAAGTTTACCATAGAGTTATTTAATATAGGTATTTCATGTTTCCACCATGATGATAGTAGAAATAATTATAATTCAAATATCACAAATAATGTACCTAATAATAGTTATAATAATATAAGTAGGTACTAGGAATAAATAAGAAATAACACTAAAATGGAAAACGTTTAATTATGCCATATTTACCTATATTTGTTAGTTACTATATTAAAGAGGTTTAAGAATATTAAGATCCATGAAATGCCCACTTTTTCAGTGCAATTATTAATCATTTTATTATTTAAAAATGAAAATTACATATCAGCAGATTTGAAATCGTTATTTTAATGTTAACGCATCAATGTGACAATTCGCAATAAATGTAAAATACAAAAAAAATAAAATAAAAATATACTTATAAGGCTATCATTTAAATTAAGACACTATAGTCTATGGACAGACAATTTTAACCTGTCAAATTATGTTTGGGTCAGAGAAAATAAATTATGTCAGTCACTAATCCAGAATTTTAAAAATCTGAATCTATATTATGCCGCAGGTAGCGGATTATTCAATATTTGTAAATTGTAAAATATATCATATGAAATATGATATAATTATAATTTTACATAAGTACTATATACTTCGTAGTTGCATAAATTATAGAAATTTTTTTAAATTTTATAAATATTCTTAACAGTCTAAACTATCAATATTACTTGATAGAGGCGTATAATTATACGTATATAAGAAATATTCAAATATTAATTTATATATTATACATGTACACATTTTAGCATATACTATAATATATATTATATATATATTCATTTAATCATTTTGGTAGTCTGTGTAAATCTAATTCACATTTTATTTTTAGGAGATTCGGATCAAATGCATATTTTTCTGCACATTGTTTGAAATCTTGACCAGTTTTGGCTGCTTCTAACATGGCTTTTCTCGTTCCATCAGTATCTATGGTCCTCAAATCCGTCGCTAATCGTAATGCTGCCCACACTCGTATGTGTGATGTAATACATCCGTGATTATAATTTCCATATTCTCCACATTGATAGTCCCACGGTAACGTGTAATGATACTGAGGCCACATACTTTTATTGACAATAAACACCAAATTTGTTTGAATAGAATACCTGTGTGAGAAATAATATTGTTGTTTTTTTAATTTCAAAATAATATATAGGTAGTATGTAATTATAACACTATATAATGTTTATAATTTATTAAACGCATATAATATAGTTTAATATTCAAGCATTGAAAATATTATAATATATTCATAAGTAATTATATAGTATGATTACATTAACGTTAAATCGTTAAAAAAATAATAATATTATGGAACTATAAAATATTTTAAAATAAGAAAATGTCATGATAATATACAACACATATTTTATGTAATATGTATTTGAGCTTCATAAAATTTTCAAAATTTATTATCAAATTTATTTAATATTATTGTAAAATACTGAAATATAATAAGAAGAATTCATATAAATATTAAATATTATAAATATTGATTTTACTAAAATCTCAACGTTAAACACCTATAAAAAAATATTATCGAGTTTTTCTAATATTTTTATATTGTGTTAAGCAATATGTGTCAATATGTGAGTATACTACAGTAAAATTTTCAAACCGTAAAACCCAAATTTGCAATTTTATAAAACATTATATAGATAAAAACGAAAATATTAGGTAATATTCAAATTTCTATATTTGTAGAAAAAATTAACGTAACGGTTCCAAAATTGTATCACACATATATATGTATAGTACTTATGTGAACAAATTTTCAAGTGTCTAATTTCAAAATTGCCTCAGTTATCGTAAAATATTGAAATCGATTTCATCAAAATTTCAATTTCCTTGGAAAATGCCGTTTTTCTTAATTATTTGGTCGTTTTTCCTATCGCGTAGGCCATAGAGTCAATTTTGAGAAATTCGAAAAATTACCTTAATAAATATAAAATACTAATTATATTCACTTTCCAACAGACAACATATGACGTTATTTCGGATTAAAAATCTCTAATAGATACATAAAAAAAGACACTCGTCATTGTAAAACCAACATAATTTTTGCTTCGTTCAAAATCAAAAATTCAGGATAGATCAAGAAATAAAATACCTACCTAACAGGCACGATAATAATTATTAAATTAGCTCTAGATATGTATTATAAATTAAATTATAAAAATTTTAGAAATAATTATTATAAAATAGACTATAAAATATAAACATAAGTTATATATGCATATAACTAAATATAATCAACAATCAAACATATTAATATTTAATATGGTATTAACAAGTATTAAATTTTATAAAAAAATAATAATGTATTTACGTTTAAGAACAGCAAGTGAAGGGATACTGGTGTGGATTGGATACAGGTGTATAATGAGGATAGTGTTGAATTTTGATTAACATTTGAAATCAATGATAAATTATTACATTCGAAAAAACGGTTCTGGGCGAAGTTCATCAGGTAATATATGTACTGATTAAAATTTTTACATTTATCAGTCCCTACGTTCAATATAAATAATTTATTATAAACCCCTGATGAGTCACCTACATACGAGTACCCAAATCTGACAGTACTACACTCAGAATCGTTTTTCGAATGTAATTGCATTCAAATGTTAATTAAAATTCAACACTATCCTCTCTTTAGTTCTTTACACCTGTATCCTTTCCACACCAGTATCCCTTCCTTTGTTTTTTATACTTTAAGCAACTATAAAAAAATATCGTAAATGTAATAATTCACAATTAATTGGAACTGAGTAAAGTAAAATGTATTTGAGCTTCAATAAAATTTGCATAATTTTTGTCTATTTTATTTAACATTATTTTAAATATTTATTTTACTTAAATTTCAACTTTAAACACCTATAAAAAAAAAAAAAAAAAATGTAGACTTGAGATTTTTCTAATATTTTGGAAAACTGTTAAAATATATATCGGTATACATCAATTATTAATTTTTATTGTAAAAGTATTGAGAAATATTAAGAAAAATACTTGCTTGGATTCTAAGGTTTTCGTTTAAACTAAAAATATCAACTTTAATCAACATTAAAAAAAATAAGACTTGGGATTTCAATAATATTTTGATATGATATTAAGTTAAATGTAAGTATACCTACTTCAGTAGAATTTTCAGACTTTAAAACCCAAAACTGCCAATTTTATCAAACATTTTACGAGAATTTTACGAAAAATTCAAAGTCCTATATTTTGTAGAAAAATTAACGTAACGGTTACAAAATTTTACCACAATTATATTATAGTAGTTATGTGAACACCCAAAACAATTTTCAAGTTCATCTTCAAAATTGCCTTAGTTATCTTGAAATATTGAAATAGAATTCGTCGAAATTTCAATTATCGTGAAAAATGCTGTTTTTTGTTTTTGTTCGTTTTTCCTATCTCATAAGATCAATTTTGAGAAATTCGAAAAATTACTTAAATAGAGTACCAACTACATCCACTTTCCAACAGGAAACATACCTATGCTATTCGTGGAAATCGGAGCATTATTTCGGGTAGAGAAAGTGTCTTCAGACATAAAACAAAAAGACACATCATTGTAAAACTAAACATTCTTTGCTTCGCTCAGAATCTAAAATATTTTAATATTACCTATAATTACTTATAGTTATAATATAAAGTTTCAATTAAAATACTTATTAGTAATTATATAGATTTTATTATAACATTTTTATAATATAATCATATACAATATATTATATATATATATACCTATATATTTTTAAATGGATTCAGATATACGAATAAATTATTTATTCGATCTCAATATCACCCTATGGTTCTATGAGTAATTATTTAGGTATAGAGGTATAACTGTATAATATATATTAAATAAATGTGTTATGGTTATTGTATTACTTGTTTAATGGCTCTAAACCCCAAATGATCGTAGCTGCATTTAAAATCCAACTGTAATGTAACGAAATCGTAACTCTTAAAAATCCAACAATTAAGATAGAACACATGAGCGACTCATCCCAAAGTTCGGTTGGTAAAAACACGGTGACTACCATGAGTAATGGTGCCAGCAACCAGTAAAGTCTATACCATAAATCATGAAATCGAATGATTGCAGTTGAATAATATAACGATTTTAATAAGCGTATACAATATACCTAAACATATACATACTTTTTTTGCCACATTATTATCGGATCTTGTTCTAAATCTTTAACGTCGATGGACTCTAACAATTTTTCATGTTCGGGATGGCTGGACACCGATTTGTTGGTCAAGTATGCATACAAGAAGCCCCGGTTTAGATTAAACGGATCTTTTTCCGTGCAGAAATGTTCATGGTGCAACCGGTGTTCCAACACCCAGTCGTACAATGGACCCTAAACATATTGTTTACCGTTTACGTGTATATCATATAATATTATATGATAATGTATTATATTGTTTATGTTTAGGTAAAATAATCAATATTTTCTATACGAACTTGACAATTTAAAGTCTGACCGAGCGCTAAGAACGCTCTAAGCGCAATATGGGCTTTGTAGGATGCATGTGCCCATAGTCTATGAGCGCCGGCAGTGGTGCCGAGAACGGTAACGTGGACGAGATACACGGCTGTTGGAAATTACAAAATAAATAATTAAATTATAATATTATAATATAATAAAATAAAATAATATATTGAAAAAATAGACTAACTGTAAAATATGGTGGTCCATTTAGCTTGGAAAATCGCAAAGTAGAGTCCGATGAAGGCGGAAAAATGTAGGTACAAATAATAAAGAACGTTCGGCCACAACGTTTCTCTAGGTATTCTCGTCTCGTTCTTGTCCGCCATTTTATACGATCAAATAATATAAATTTACCGACTCGTATACAATATATAGGTATATTTTTTTAAACGTTTTATCTTTGTCGCGTAACCAATTTATATATTATACTATAATATTATACTGTATAGGTATTTCGAGCGCGATGAAATCCTGTGGAAAAATAAAATGTTCAGTCGATGCGATTTTCAAACTTTTATAATATATTTTATGACTTACCTTGTGTATTTAAAATGCATGCATGTATAGATATAATGCGTATTATAATATCTGAAAAGACTTTGACGAAGTCCGATAAACGACTGCGGGTGAACGCGCAGCTATAATAAATTCTCGGAGGTCAATCGTATTCGTCGACCCGACACGTCTTTGTACATACGATTTGATCGAACGAATTTTTTTCTTTTTACATTATTTTATAGGTACTATACGTTTGTGTTTGACGTCTGTACACGTACGTTTGTCGCTCAGTAATTATAATTATGCGTATTCGATATTTTGTATTTGTCGTTTAGGCAATAAGACAATAATAATACACATAATACTATGCCATGTACAATAACACAATGCATTACGACATTACGTATATATTATATAGATTATAATTTATAATATTATAATATAATGTCAACCGTGCGGTGTTAATTCGCCAAACTAGTGTAATAATTAATATTATATTATAATATATAGGTACGCGTGAAATAAACCTAGTCCCGGAAATCCTGTGGGTTATAATATTATTATAATAATATACAAAATATTGTTATTATTATTTTACAGTACCTACGTTTATATGGAACTTTTTATACCTATAATACGCGTTTCACGACAAAATGACAATTGTTATTGGTTAATTTTTTTTTTAACCGTAAGAAAATCGCGTATTAAACATTATTAATTATTATATGATTTATATAACGTGTAAAAAAAAACAAAAAAACTGCGTTCTAAATATCGTATTTGGATTATTGAACTGAACTGTTACTCGAGTATATTATAATAATATATAGGACTTATTATTGCTATAGTGCAATAGATACACACTGAACGAACTGAACGTTGTACCTATATTATTATAGATACACTTGATGTTATTTTAAAGTCTCGACGTGTAGACAATGAGTATAATATTATAATATTATTTTGTTATTTGGAATTTTAATGAACGCAATTAATTTAATATTAAGTGTTAACAAACAAACAAACATTAAAATACGAAATTTTATTTTTCTGGAATTACTGTGAAACCATAAACAGCAAGTGCTGTAAATTAGTTTTATATTATACGTCGTTTTTATGTACACGCACACACATATTACTATAATATTTAAGCAGCAATATTTTGTCAATATAATATTATTATATAATGACAATAATCCATAATAATGTTATAATATTTAATTATACAAACACAATAATATTATGTTTATATACCAAATGTATTTTTATTTTTATGTAAGTGTATTTATGATAAACATATTATAAGTATTCAACAAACAATAATTTATTATTGTTCCAGCTAAATCTAAATGATTCATTTATAATAATATCAAATGGTTTTTATTCACTAATATTATACGAGTAAATGATATCTATTAAAACCAATTTATCGACGCTGTTACAATATGCGCGTCACATAAGTATTTTAATAATATTACATAATATTGAGTAAATTATATTTTTATGAAATATTTAAATAGATATATATATATATATACACACACACACGTAAACAATATAATATTAATTAATATATTACCGATATAATTATATTATAATATACCTACGAGGTAAGTAAGTATGGTAACTATAACTATAATATTAAATATTATGTATAATCGTATAATGAATAATAAAATTGTTGGTGTTGGGACTGTCGGGAACGAATTCAGTCGTATTTTATAATATTTATAATACGTATAACCATTTAAAATTAAATTAATTTATTTTTTCGTTTTTAATGTTTTATAATCATTATTATAGCGTTAAAAGAATAATTATTTATCAATGAACATTTTTATATATAAAACCACAATAAATAATTTAAAACGTTTACGTTTTACGTAGGTATGTATTAGTATTATTACCAATATTAATATCTATACAATATTATTATTTGTAAACTTAAACAGAAAAATATGTAATTAATTTAAAATAAGGAAATAAAGACAAACAATCGAGTATTAATATTAAAATTTATAATATATTAATATGTTATAAGTATTATAATCTACTTGCAAAATATACTCGTATAATATAGTCGAATTATGCATAAATATAAGTATAAAATTATACACAACGTGTACGTATTATACCTTATACCTTATACTATCACGCGTGTGAATTATAAATGTATGTTACATTTTAAATTTATATTATATTTATGACGAAGAATACTGAAACTACCAACTCGGGGCATAAAACTGTACAATAATATAGGAACCTTGAAGCAATGTTCAAAAATATATTTAAAAATTTAATATTTCAACTTTAATCATACATTGTATACATTTATTAAAAAAATAAATAATTATATATAACTAGGTCTAAATTAATAATATAAAATTTGCATAGGCGTTAGGCGAGTCTAGATCTCACTTAGTAACTAAACATATACGAATACACACAACTGGATAAGATCAAAAAAGTTGAGATACGACCATTCAAATTTTGAAAAAATATGATAATACAATTTATTATTCACGTCACATTTCGCAAGTCAAGCCAATATATATGAGAAGCATGACATAACATGGCCTGTAACATCTATTATGTTTTATGATAATGTGTTTGTAATTTCTATTCAATATTGATTTTTGATAAAGAACCAATATAACCTTTGTTACATTTAATTTATTAGTATTTAGTAAACAATGAAATTATATTTCTTTTATTAATTAAGCTAATTTGATAAAATTATAAATTAAATAATTATTACTTATCGAAAAAATCACAAATTAATTTTTTTATTTATACAATTAATCACGTTTAAAACATGTCTTTTTTTTCTTTTGTTTTTACGTCTAAAGCCAATATTTCTACCCGAAAAAATATTCTGATTTTTACGAATAGCATATGTTTCCGGTTGGAAAGTGGATGTATCTAATTCGTACTCTATTTCGATCATTTTCCGAATTTTTCAAAACTGACCATTTACGACAGAAAAAACGACCAAATAATTATGAAAAAACGGCATTTTTCACGAAAACTGAAATTTCGACGAATTTGATTTCAGTATTTCAAGTTAATTCAGGCAATTTTGAAATTAGAGACTTAAACATTTTGTTCACATAGGTCCTATATATATGTGATAAAATATTGGAACCGGTAAGTTAATTTTTCTATACAAAATATAAAACTTTGAATATTTCTTAATATTCTCATTTTTATCTTGGGATTTTTCTAATATTTTGATATGATATAAAGTAATATGTAAGTATACTTCAGTAAAATTTTCAGACCTAATTGCCCGAAATTGCCAATTTTATCAAACATTATATACATAAAAATGAAAATTTTACGAAATATTCAAAGTCCTATATTTTGTAAAAAAATTAACGTAACTGTTCCAAAATGTTACCACATATGTAGTACATATGGGATATGGCACTATTGTTGTTTCTTTTACTAGAATAGATTTAGATTTTAGATCATCATATAGTTCCCAATTATACGTTTCTCGCTTTACATAAGTTGTATAATGTCCAATAGAATTTCTGAGACTTGATTTTTCTGGCCAAAAAGACAAAACATCACGAAGTTCATATATGTATGAGACTCACTTATTAAAATTGGCGAAATATCACACAATTTTGATTTTTTAATTTGTGCAATATCACTACTGTGTACAGTGTTGGGATTATCTAGATAAAATTATCTAGATAAATTATCTAGATAAAAAAACTTTTATTTTTATCTTATCTAGATAAATAAAAAGAAACCATTGTAAATCATCTTGAAAAAATATCTCAGATTAATTTATTACCTATCTGGATAATAAATTAGATAAATTTGTACCTATTCATTTATGAGTAGGTATAATAATTTTTTTTTTTTTTTAAATAAATAAAAATCGACAAATCATGACTATTTATTCAATGTTTAAGATTGAAATATTTGGGTTTATTTCAGTACTCGTATAACGAATAATATAACGCATAACGTATAATGAATATCTATCAGTGGCGTATCGCGTATCCAGAATTTATTTAATGGGGCACATACTCTTTTAAATATTAAGTACTACACTATGAAAAAAAAAATATGAATTATTACTTAATATTTAATTAAACCTATTTTATAGATATTATATTATTATTTTTTAATCATTTGTATCATAAATAGTTAACACTCAATATAATAATATCGGATACAGTGATCAGTGATGAAAAAAACGGTATTTAGAAATAATGTTTAAAAAATACGGTCAATGGGGGCCATGGTCCCTGTGCCCCACTGGATACGCCTCTGATATCTAAAAATATTTGAATATCAAGAAGTATTCAAATTCACTAGATATATTATTTACACACTCGTCATAGAACCACGTCAATAAACTGTATAAATATTAGATTATTATGTAGAATTGTAGAGTATAATATTATATTTTCACATAATATATTCCTTTTGTTTAAACAAGATTATAATAATTAATTGGTATATATTTATCAATAAAGGTATGAATAGTTTTTATACGAGTAGTTAACATAAACTATAAAGTAGGTAGGTAATTTTAAAATTACAAAATTGGTTTAAATAACCACAACTAATATTATAATATTAATGTAAAATGTAATATATTTATATTTTATATTATAAATTTATAAACATGGCTCGTGCGTGTATTGTTATTCGTATTGTACAAAGGAATAGCTGGTAATTCCCATGTGTTTTAGATGAAATATTTTATCATTGAACAGCATGAATTAAGATAGTATGGATACCCGACGACCCATGTTAAAAATTTTATCACATAACACTTAAAGTTACTTTCGAAAACAGCTGATTTATAGACTTAGGGCGCCCTCTATACCCATCAAATAGTGACGGACTATTAATTATTATCATTAATTATCAGTTTCTTCTTTCTTCTTTATGAAAAATTTGGAGAATATAGTTCTATTCGAATGATTATTTAATATTTATTATTTATTATAACTTAATTCATCGTAATTATTACGAAAAAAAGCGGGAATATAATTAAACCGTATTTATTTTATATAGTTAGAGGGCGCCCTAAGTCTATAAATCAGCTGTTTTTCGAAGCAATATTGTATGTCATTTTTTTTTGGTGCGTCGGGCATCCATACTATCTTAATTCATGTTGAACAGTAATAATACAGATATCTATTAGGCTAATATAGATTATTATTTTATTAATTGAGTTCGTGTACGGTGTATCCGCATAGTGTTGATCGCGTGTATATAGAATTTAGATATTATTACATGCCATATACCATATACGCCATACGGCTTTTATTCGTTCACATGGAGCGTGTTATTCTAGATAAAGATAATAAACGAAGAAAGAATCTATTTTTGCGCGTCTTCGGCTTTTCGCGTGTATCATTGCGGATTGAATATAGATTATCGGATAGTTCAGTTGACCTTGGCACGTGCGATTCATTATGGTCGTTAGGTAAACACCCCCAATTGTTTGTTTGAAAAAGGTAACTTAACCTGTATAATAATATGTCGCCATCTGAACATTACTAATAGTTTAATTATTACTTTTCTATATTTCTAATTTCTATGAAGTTTTGAACAGTGAACAGTCAAGCGCGTTTTGTAGTAGACTAACGTGAACCCAAGTGATGTAATCGTCCAGTACAAATAATAAAGTTATAAATTCAATAGTTTTATTCATAAACTTTTAAGTTGATTGTTGATAGTACTTTATACAATACAATATATATATTAAGTTATTTTTATTATTAAATGGCAGCATTAATTAATTTCGTATGATAGGTACTAGGTACTATGGTTATGTTTAATTTGATTTGATTGTTTCATTTCACGAGTTCACAACATACATACTGTTACACATACAGGCGTACAACAGTAATAGGTAAAAATAAAATTATAAAATAAATTTAAATTATAATATAAGTCGATCGAATATATAATTTAAATTGGTTTTAGTTAAAATGGACAAGTATCTCTTTAAGTTAAATAATCATAAGTGCAAAATTATTGAGGAAGAAAATGACCCTGACGATCATGATTTTAATGAAATGCAAAATATAGAAACTCCAGAAGATCAACCGCAACAATCATTAGAAGATTCCCAAAAATCATATTTGTTTAATGGGCAATATTTTACCATTATACAATGTGATGGACCCAAGTTAATTGCAAAATGCAAAAACTGTTTTAAAGTTATTCGTGGACAAAAAACGTCAACTGGAAATTTCTTAATAGTTATGTACAACCACAAAAGCATATTGTGAAAAATTAAAATTAATTTGTATGGCAATACATTTATCTGGATATTATCTAGATAAAATGTTTATTTATTTATCTTTATCTAGATAAAAATATAGTGTTATTATCTCTATCTTTATCTAGATGAAATATATATAGTACATATCTATCTTTATCTAGATAGAAATTTAGTTATCTTTTCTCAACACTGACTGTGTAGTACCTTCGTGAATAACCAATAAAATTTTCAAGTCTCTATAACTTCAAAATTGCCCGAGTTATCGTTAAATATTGAAATCGAATTCGTGGAAATTTTATTTTTCGTGAAAAAAGCCGCTTTTTCGACATTTTAGATTCTGAGCGATTGGTTTTTAATGATGTGCGATTTTTTTTTTTTTATGTCTGTAAACAAAATTACGACCCGAAATAATGCTCCGATTTTCACGAATAGGGTATGTTTTCGGTAGCAAAGTGGATGTAGTTGGTACTTTATTTAGGTCATTTTTCGAATTTCTCAAAATTGACCCTAAGTGGTAGAGAAAACGACGAAAAAATGACGAATATACGGCATTTTTCGCGAAAAATGAAATTTCGACGAATTCGATTTCAATATTTCACGATAACTCGGGCATTTTTAAAAATAAAGACTTGCAAATTTTCTTGGATGTTCAAATAGCTATTATATATATGTGGTAAAATTTTGGAACCGTTACGTTCATTTTTCTACAAAATATTGGACATTGAATATTTCGTAAAATTGGATCTAGGACATTTTGGCGTGGCCGTTTTGGCGTGGCCGTTTTGGCGTGGCCGTTTTGGCGTGGCCGTTTTGGCGTGGCCGTTTTGGCGTAAGCCGTTATGGCGTGAAGTGATTTTGGCGTAAACCCGTTTTGGCGAAAAAAATATTTTATTATAAAAAAATTTATTATATTAAATACAAAAATTACAAAAATCATTTTTAATAAAAATAAAAATATAAATATAAATAAAAATAAAAATAAAAATTATTGTAGTGAGACATTATGTGAGATATTATATTAAATACAAAAATTACAAAAATCATTTTTAATAAAAATAAAAATATAAATATAAATAAAAATAAAAATAAAAATTATTGTAGTGAGACATTATGTGCAATGCCCCTCAAATATGTTAATATGTCTCTAGTATTTATCTCTTTAACTATTTTTAATATTCTTTTGTCCGTGTCGATATATTTTTTTAATTTTTTTGGTGGACTTCTTCCTGATTCCAATTGAAATTATTATTAAAATTATTTAAAGGAAATTTTAGTAAGTACATATTTGAATTAAATAATTTTTTCGCCAAAACGGGTTTACGCCAAAATCACTTCACGCCAAAACGGCCACGCCAAAATGTCCCATTTCGCGTAAAATTCTCGTTTTTACGTATATAATGTGTGATAAAATTGTCAATTTTAGGTATTTAGATCTGAAAATTTTACTGAAGTATACGTACATATTACTTAACATCATACTAAAATATTATAAAAATCCCAAGACACAATTTTTTTTTATAGCTGTTTTAAGTTGATATTTTTAGTAAAACGAAAATCTTAGAATCCATACGTATAAATAAATATTCTGAAAACACTTTTACTACCCGAAATAATGCTTAGATTTCTACGAATAGCGAGTTTCAGATGTAAAAGTGGATGTAGATGGTACTTTATTTAGGTCATTTTTCGAATTTCTCAAAATTGACTATAAGCGGTAGAAAAAACTTCGAAAAAATGACGAAAAAACGGCATTTTTCACGAAAATGGAAATTTTGACGAATTCAATTTCTACATTTCTCGATAACTTGGGCAATTTTTATGATAGAGACTTGAAATTTTTTTTGGATGTTCACATAGCTATTATATATATGTGGTAAAATTTTGGAACCGTTTTTTTAATTTTTTTACAAAATATGGGACTTCGAATATTTCGTAAATTTCTCGTTTTTACGTATATAATGTTTGATAAAATTGGCAATTTTTGGTATTAGGGTCTGAAAATTTTACCGAAGTATACTTACATATTACTTAACATCATACTAAAATATTGGAAAAATCCCTAATCTCAATTTTTTTTTATAGCTGTTTTAAGTTGATTTTTTTAGTTCAAACGAAAATTATAATTGACTGAACTTCGCTCAGAATCGTTTTTTGAATGCAATGGTTTATCATTGCATTTAAATTCTAATTAAAATTAAACGCTATGATTCGCACACCTGTATCCTGTGCGGCAGGAGTATCAGCTCATCTTTTTTCGTCATTTATTCGTTATTTTTTCGTCGTTTTTTCTATGGCATAGGGTCAATTTTGAGAAATTAAATATGCTAAACGTTAAAATCGGATAATTATTTCGGGTATTAAAAGTGTCTTCAGAATAAAAAAAAATTGTAAAACCAATACATTCTTCTTCTTCGCTTCTCTCAGAATCTTAAAGAAAAGCTGATACTGCTGTGGAAGAGATACAGGTGTTAAACTGTTAAGAGATAATGTTAAATTTTGATTAAAATTTGAATGCAATAATAAATTATTACATTCGAAAACCGATTCTAAGCAAAGTAATATCAGATTTGGGTATTTAGGTGACTCATTTACGGGTTTTATGAGTATTTACTTAGAGACTGTAAGAATTGAATGTAAAAATTGTATTCAATACATCAGGGCCGTAGATACGGGGGGGGGGTTAGGGGGTTCAAACCCTCCCCCCCTTATACATTTAACAATATGGAAAATATAGTTGTATATTATACTCATTTTAACATTTTTAGTTTTTTTTAAAATTAATCCTATGGTAAAATCGTGGTAGAGGTTATGAAACTAAAAATAATAAATTTCTTTTTTTCAAATTATTACATTTGACATTGACACATTGTACAGTTATATCTATATCGCACGTCAGTTCACAATGTTAAAAATAATATTAGAGTTCGTACTTCGTGTATCGTTATCTTATTTTTATTTTTCAAGGAAATTGGTAGTTACCTTAGAAATATTAAATATTATCGATATTCCGACACCCGTATAAAATTATAAAGGTTTATAATGGCAGATTTGATATTATATAACTATTTTATTTTGGAATTTTTCTCCATCGTTCACGTTTATAATACGTAAACAACTATCATAACTATTAGGTACATTGTATGTTATTAATATTATTATTATATTATATTTCTAAATTCCCCGACTATGCGGAAAAATACTTGCAAGTTTATAACATTTATAGGTTATAACTTTATGTTTTAAAAGCGATCTAGTTATTAATTTTTATTTTGTGTCTTGTGTGTATAAATGTGTTACGTGTATAATAATTATTATTATTAAAATTAATTTTTACACTTAAGTTGTGAATAAAAATTGACAATTGTACTTTATTTTCTTGCAACTATGAGTAAGTGCCGGGCCACACGATGCGTTTTCGTCGCATGCGTCGCGATCCGGTGACACCGCATGCGTCAGAAATTATTTACAAATACATTAAATTAAGTTCATAATTTTATTTTGGGCCACACGACGCGTTATCACCGGATCCGGTGAAAACCTGCCGCAACATGTTGCGGTGGCTTCGATGCGTTGCCACCGCACGAATATGAATTTTACATTATTTTAATCTAGGTCGGCCACACGATCCGTTGGTGCCGCATGCGGTAAACATTTATTTATTTGTTTTACCTAGGCTAGTGGAACATAAGAATATACCACATGAACTTTGATTCCAATATAAATAAATAATTGTTTAATTTTAATTATTTATTATTAATTTTATGATAAATTTAATCCACCGCATCCGGTGGTACCGCGTAGTGTGGTCTGAAGTTTTCTGCCGCATGCGGTGTCACCGGATCGCGACGCATGCGACGAAAACGCATCGTGTGGCCCGGCACTAAAAGAAATACTAATAATTTATATTCATATTTTCAAAAAAAAAATAAAATCTACTGCAACACCAGAAAGATCTTTTTTTCGAGTTTGAAAAGAGTAAAGACTTATCTTAGAAATAGTATGAAAGAGGTAGATTATAATATTTTTAAATTTCTTTTAAATATTTAATTATTTTTCAAATAGGATCGCTTAAATGGATTAGTTCTTCTAAGTTATTACAGAAATATTGTCAATATTCTCATCTCTCCAGAAGAAGTATTGGACGAATTAGCAAAAAAACCAAGGAAAATGGACATTATTTTGTAAATTATAATAATATATACCTATATAAATGATATATTTTATTGTTGACATTTTTTAAATTACAATGTAACTTTTAACCCCCCCCCCCATATACAATTCCTGTCTACGGCACTGCAATACATATTATATTATCTTATATTAACCTAACTTAACATGTATCCCTTCCACTTTACACAGCAGTATCCTCTTATTGTTTCCATATATTTTTTTTTTTTTTGCCTGTGTGCTTTGGGCATTATTGCCATTATTGAGTTTAGTCCAATTTCGGATTTTGCCCATAATATATAATAATATATTATAATAGTTACCTACTATACGAGTATTCTATTACGCAAATACATAAACATAATAGTAAAAATGAATAATTATGATTTTTTTTTTTATAATAAAATATTGTACTTGGAAATCTTTAATTATTAGGTAGGTTGGTAGGTTGGTAGGTATATATTATTATTATAATAATAAACTTTGTACCTAATTTAATAAAATAGTATAATATGGCCTTTGAATCGCATTTAAAATATGGCACAATTTAAATTTTATTAATATTATTATTTATTATACGAATGTCTAACATTCCAAACAAGTATAGCTACAATAACAAATTATGAATACCTAATTATACTAATGACACATAATAAAAATGCAATTCGTATAATATTGATTGATGTATAAAACTATAAACAAAGAAAATTATAATGGATACCTATAAATTAAATTAAATAAACATGCAATAATTGTTAATGAATCAATTTTTTTCAGCACAATTTAATAATAAGTGGTAAATTCTTAAATTAATCAATAACAAAAAACTTATATAATTTTAAAGACAATTAAAAATAAATAATTAATAATAAATTATAAATAATTCTTTACCAGAAAATAAATATAAGTATTTAGTTTAAATACCATATTATATTCGTAGTAATAAAATTAATATGAAATTTAAATTTTTTTTATGCAAAAATGTTTTATTATAACAGTTTATGGGTTTTTTTTTATCTATTCAATATTTATTTCGTGTTTAACTACAAAATTTTCAATTAATTATAATATAAAATATAACTTACAACATACTTATTTCATACATATTTAAGACGTAATATTCACAAAAATAATTTATGGATAACACGTGTTATATATAAATAATAGTGTTATCTTTATGTATTATATTTTAATCATCATTTAATATATAAAAAGCAAGGAAATGGATACATATGTGGAAGGGAAAAATTACGGTTATAAAATTATATTACACATATACCTATTTAAACACCCAAAAAAGTCTCCGAGTTCAAAATTGCCTGAGTTAACGTGAAATATTGAAATCAAATTCGTCGAAAATTCAGTTTTCGTGGGAAAATGCCGTTTTTTCATCATTTTTTGGTTGTTTTTTCTATCGTATAGGTTCAATTTTGAGAAATTCGAAAAATGATCTAAATAAAGTACCAACTATAACTACACCACTTTCCAACCAGAAACATATAATATTTTCTATAGTCCTCCAAACTAATATAGTGATAAATATAATTTGATAAAGGAAAAATGATAATCATTATTAGACAAAAAATAATTTTATTTCTTATTTTTTAATTTTGTTCGTATATTTATATTTGTGTGACTATTTGAATAATAACTACTTACTTAAGAACAATTTAATTTTTAGGCCTCTAGCCCCCCTAACTTAATTTTTTAGTTACGCCTAACGCCTATAACTATTCGTGAAAATCAGAGTATTATTTCCGGTCGAAAAAGTGTCTTCAAACATAAAAAAAAAGACACAAATCATTATAAAACCAATAGATTTTTTTGCTTCGCTCAAAATCTAAAATAAAAATATCTAACAAAATATTTAAATACCTAATAGGCAATCAATAGACTATAAAATAAAACAAATAATATGCTAAATTGCTAATACAGAATTTGTTTAATAGTGTAGTTTAAATCCATGGGGATTTTCGATAACATTATGTAATATTATAATTTAATAATAATTTACAATATAATTCACAACATAGTTACCTAACCACTGTATAATAATGTAATATGTATAAGAATAATAATTAATATTAAATATTGTTAATTTATTATAATAATAAAGTTATTAAAATATTATATATTAACGTAATGTACAGAGCATAGACCGGCAAAAAATCAAAACTACCTAATCGAAATTCACATAATTAATGTAGGTACTTATACGTTATACCTACAGACTAATAAGTTATAGGTTGGTGAATTGGTACGATTTAGACAATTTAATGCTTATACCTACACTACATTACATATTATGTAAAAAATTTAGTTAATAAAATAGAATTAATAGTATAATATTTTATAAGAAAGCAATTAGGAAACGGTAAACTTTTAAAATGTCAATTTCAAATTAATAAAAATAATTTTGAAAAATGATGGACAGATGGTGGACCTGATGGACTAACACTCTGTCCTTGGACTTTTAGCATTTTGTATTTGAAACTTAAAACAATTTTTTTTTTGTGTGTGTACTTGTGTTACTTCCTGGTTTATAATATTTATATTTATTGCATGTAATTCTTAATCAGTTCAATGGAAAGAAAATTATGGTTTATTTTTAATAGTTAAAAATAATGTAATCTTATTTCTTCATAAACTACTATTAATATAATATTTATAATTTGTAATCATAAATCGTAACTAATAGGTACTTATATTGACATTGCATAAGATTATAATTTATAATATAATCTCTTTTCTTGTTTGTTATTTTATACTAATTTAATTAATTATTACTATTGTCATTTATTTTTTTCTTCTTTATTATTATATATATAATTTATTGTTAATTGTCATACAATTACTTTTACGTTCTCTAATATCTTTATATCCTGTAAATATTTAATTCGATGTATATATCTGTTATTTGCTTGTTAATATTGTACTAAAACGGCTTAGCCCGTATATTCATAATAAATAAATAAATAAATAATGAATTAAGGAAATACTGTAAAAACTCTAATGCCATGTTATCCTAAATCAAGGTAAAATTCATTCAATTATTTGAAAAAAATCATGTACATACATAACATACATTGATTCTTATCCTGAGAAGGAAAAGTAAATTTATTAATCATTTATATTATATAAAAAATAATTGCAAATAATAATTTATAATATTAAAAGAAAAAATATATTAATTCACCTGTTATGGCGTGTAAAAATAAACTAAGCCGGTAGAGAGGTAAGTTAAGGTAATACCGTTGATTAAATTAATTTAATTACAATAATAATATATTCATAAACTAGATTTCGGTATGGCTTGAATTGAAGATAATCGTATGTTATTCGCATAATAATAATAATAATTTAAAATTAATGCGTATGCACAAAACAAATTATAATAATATAAAACGAATATTAAATGGATAATTATTTAAGAGACCATGCACGATGCACCTACCCTACTTAATATTGCAAACATTATTTTTTGTTATATAATCACATTATTATATAAAACAAAATAATATATAATATATTATTATTTGACATAAGTGGTCATCGAAAAAACTTCAACAATTACTCGGTAGACAATAGCTATAATTATATTGTAGTTAAATACAATATAATTTACTTACCTAATGAAGTATTGTGTACTTATAGATATTATAGAAATATAAACTAAAGTACAAACTGCAGATTTCTAAAATATAGGTAGATACTATTAATTATTTTACAACCTATATTGAATTTCTGAATACCATAGATGGGTATTTCTTAATTATTTAAATATATTTTCTGAATAATTATAATAAAATAGTATTTTTATTCATATTTATAGCCCATTATTTTATTAATTTCATACTTGGGGTACATTTTAAAGTATTATTGTTATTAATAAAAATTAATTTTTATTTACCTATATATATAATTTTTGTAATTCATAAACCTCATATTCAAATAATTCAATTACCTAATAAAATTATTACAAAATTCAAGAAGTAATTATTTAATTTTTTTTTAACGTATGATATTTATTTATATTTTTATTCTTATACACTTATACCTTATACCTAATTTGTATAAGATATGTAATTAGTAATTATTAATTTGGCGTGAGGTTTAATTTTCAGCAAGTGTAACACGGTAATGAGTTAATATGACGTACCGAGGGTCTAAGGGAAAACATTAGGAATGTCCAAAATTAATAATTTTTCTTTCTTTCATCAATATTCTTAGTCTTATAATAATAATAATTATATTGTAGCTTTGCGTAGTTGTTCTCATCAGTCATCCTCTCTTACTCTCTTCCGACTCTTTCTCTCGTCATTTACCGTTGTAAATTTGTAATATAGCCACGTCAAAACCAACAACATTCCCCCCTGGCCTCTTCAACTCGTCAATTCTGAATAACTATATTATAAACATAAGACATAACGCCTATTGTCTATAGTTTCGTTAATGATGTATAATAATTAATATATTATATTAATCGGTTTTTATCGTAAACAATATTATATACTACTCGTTAATTTTTTATATTATTTAGATTTGGCCAAGTCCAAGTGTTCAACAAATATAATCAGAATTGAGAAGTTAGTTTTTTGTTCGTTGCATGTATCTCTTATACATTTTTAACCTATGAAACAGTGAAACGTATTAATTTTGCAAAAATTAGTAGGTGGAAAAAAAGAAATATTACCATAACGGCATAATAATTGTTTTATAATAATATTATTATGATTCACCATCATCATCGTATTATTTATTATTATTATTATTATGAGTAGGTCGCTCATATTCGTTGAATTTGTAATAAACAATCTTATCTATTATCTTATTATTTTGTTATAATAATATAATATACGCACTCATAATATTAAATTATTAACGATCCATAAAGATGTCTCATTTACCTTTGACCTAACACTCGTATCTTATAAATTATAGGAAAATTATAATATAATATAAATAATTAATAATGAGATTTCGTTAATCATTCCAAGCGATTTCTACCGTTCGGACGTGCGGCGAGAGTTTGGCACAGTGGAAATAATGAATTCTCCAACGATGGACACAATGATCGAGGTGAATATTATTTTATTTTCCGTGTAACAAATTAAAAATTTTCAATAAATTAATTTAAAACTCATTTTATATTTTTACTTTATAATATAATTATTAATTATTACATACGTGTAACCATAGGCGCAACTAGGGGGGCGCAAGAGGGTCTTTAGCACCCCTGAGTTAATATTTAGCACCCCTTGTTTTCTTTAGGTCTTATTATAATAATTACAGTAAAATACTGTCAATTTTAAGTTTTAAAGTTTTATTTAGAACTATTTTGTTCAAATGTCTTATAATATTGTAATCTATGAATATAATAAATTTATAATACTGCATGAAACTTAGAAAAAATATAAATTGTAAATGTCTACTTATTAGGATAATAAAATATGTTTAATTAGAATTGTAATAGTGATTCATAAAGACATAAATAATTGGCACTTGATGGTGTGGGGTCACGGTTTATTTTTTGTTAGGTACATAATTTTAGCACCCCCAATATTTAGGCTCTAGTTGCGCCTATGCGTGTAACTCATACCTATGTATTTTTTTCTTCTAACATTCTTACTTATAGTACTTCATGTCTTCATTACTTACACATAATGCATTTTTTATTTTATTTTTATTCTGTCTGTAGTCGGATATCGATTCAGTGGAAGTAAATAAAAAAGAACGATTAAATTTGAAATCTCCTGAACCAGTTAAGGTTGATCTCGTTTGGGGTCTTGTTTTATTCTTTGTTGCGGGTCATTTATGTGCTATTTATGGATTATACTTGGTATTTGCATCAGCTAAATTGTACACAACATTATTTGGTAAGTTTAATTTAAAGTTTTATTAATTATACATTTTTAGAATAATATTACAAAACTATAATGGTACCTACAATCGTCATAAAAATCTTATTATTAATTAACTATTAAAAATGATTTTAAATGGGTTCGACCTCTACGAATAAAATATTTTTGTGGATAAGCATTATAAATTATTCTCAACTCTTCACTTAAAACATAAGCTTATTGTACAATACTGGTATAGATTGTTTATTTCTAATAAAAATTAAAAAAAAATTCTAGCAAGAGCAACAGAACTATTGTGAGTAAATACATTTATTTTTATATAAATTTTATGTAAAATTAAACTTGTTTATAACAATATTCAAAAATCATAATTTAAACTTAAATTTTTTTTGATATTTATTTTAAATGAGGTGTGAAATAATTATGGAATAAAAATGATGGTCTTATATGACTAAATTCTATAATTAGATAGCTAATAAATTACCCATCTGATAATTCATAATCCGATTTTCTAGACTTTAGCTCTAGTGCGGTTTTACAATAATTATTTTAATTATAGAATTATACTATTTAAACAAATAATTAAAGTTCATTTTCTGAATAATTAAATAAAAGTGTCTCTTCATGTTTGCTTCAATAAAATTTTGTAATAGTTTTGAAGATTATAATCAGGCACGTTTCTAGACCGTGATTTTTTTTTTTGTGGGCGATTTTTTTTTTTTAAATATATCTATAAAAACGCGAATAATACTATAATAACAATAACTATTTATTAATTTATTATATTTTATATATAAAAACATTTTAATTATTATAATAATATTTTAATTATTATATTTATCTCGGTAATTAGTAATATCGCAAATATTATATTTAAAATAGAGTAGGTAACCTATGTAAGAATATTTACATTAAGTATCTGTCATTGAGTATACCACTTAAAACAGTAAACACGTGAAACAGATTATGCAAAATATTGTAATATTTGGAATATTTTATCTCAGAATATTAAGTTGAAATACAGATATTTATAAAAAAAAAAAAACTGCGGATTAAAATATTGAAACATGGAAAAAATTTCAAGTTAAAATAATAATTTATTTTAAACGTAACTATTATTATATTTTAGAAATATTTTTCTAGGCTTATTCAGCTAATCAATTTTATTGTAACGTAAAATTTGTTAATTTATAATATTATTGCGTTTCTTCTATTAAAATTAAATTAATTGTTGAATTTAGTATATTATACGGTCTGTGGGGGGGGGGGGCGGTCGCTCTTATCGTCACCCTTAAATACAATATGCCTGATAATAATATTATGTAAGACATAATTATGCAACCATACTGAAAATAAAGTATATTTAATTAAATGCCCATCTGTAATTATTTTATATTTATTAATTTAAAATATTTACATACGTAAAACTTATTGATATCAATATACTTGGTAATTTATTATGTTTAACTAAATTTAACAATTTAGGTATTTCCACTTGCATAGTATACACCACTACAGAATATAATGGGATAGGTTATTATATATATAGGTAACCAAGGGCGTAGATATAATTTTTCTATGGGAAGGGTTCAAACTTCAAAGTAGAAACCATGAGCTCCTAGAAAGAGAAATTTGAAAATAAATTAGTAAATTACCAATATAAATATATTGTATACTGTGTAGGTTTTTTAATTATTCAATATAGTATGTAGGTATTACAATTTACAAATAAGAAAAAAGTTTAAAAATAATTATAATTATTTATCCAGTCTAAATTTATTTATCAATGAATGGGTTTAAACCCCCAAAACCCTGCTTACCTACTTAAAGTAACCTATATTGTTTTATTTTTATTATTTTCAGGATTATTTGTATGGATAATGTCAGGTTTGGGTGTAACTGCTGGTCTTCATCGTTTATGGTCACACAAATCATATAAAGCAAAATGGCCTTTACGTATTATTTTAATGTTGATGAGTACTATAGCATTTGAGGTTATTCATTTTTATAAATTGAAATAGTTATTATATTATAAAGTAGCATACATTTTATATTATGTACTTTTTGTTTCTCTATATAGAATCATATATATGAATGGAGCATGGATCACCGCATTCATCACAAGTACACTGATACAAATTCTGATCCACACAATGCCAAACGAGGATTTTTTTTTTCGCATATAGGATGGCTTGTAGTTCGTAGACACCCAGATTACTATGATAAATGTCAACAAATTGATATGTCCGATTTAAAAAAAGATCCAATTGTTATGTTTCAGAAAATGTAAGGTCAAATTTTAAAATTACTACATTATAAATACATTAATATTATTAATATTGTTTATAATTTTATGTTTCAGGTTTTATGTTCCGTTGTTATTACTGTTATGTTTTTTTCTACCTACAATAATTCCAGTTTATTGTTGGGATGAAACATATATCAATGCATTTTTCATTCCAACAATGTTACGTTACATTTTTACATTAAACATGACATGGTTGGTAAACAGCGCTGCTCATATTTGGGGTAACCGTCCATACGATGCGTAGGTTTTTAACAATATAATTACAGTTTTATGAATATTTTTGTTAGTTTTAATTTTTCTTTTATTATAGATCAATTAATCCATCAGAAAATTTGTCCGTGTCACTTGGAGCTTTAGGTGAAGGATGGCACAATTACCATCATGTGTTCCCATGGGATTACAAAGCAGCTGAACTTGGTAACTATAGGGCTAACTTAACAACTGCTTTCATAGACTTTTTCTCGTTCATCGGCTGGGCGTATGATATGAAAACTGTTACAAATGAGATGATACTTAAACGAGCTAAGAGAACTGGAGATGGAACATATGTTAATGAAGAAGGAATATGGGGATGGGACGATTCTAGCATTTCTAATGAAGATCGAAAATTAACAACTGTTATTAATAAAAAAGATGAATAAACATTTTTATTATTTATATATTTGCAGGCACCTAGCCTATACTATATTATTAATAATATATTACTTTTTTTAAATTTATGTTATGTTTATATAAAAATATGGATATTCAAATCTGATTTTATACATTTATACATTGAAATATTTAATATCAAAAAAAAAAATTTTTGTACAATTATTGTTTATATTTAAATTAAGTATTAAAGTTGTTTGTATATTATTAAAATAAAAACAATCGTAATTTATTATTAATTCTTATTTATGTTAATATACCTTGTTATTGACAATAAGATTTAATTAAGTTTATGAATATAAAATTAAAATTACTATTACATTTTTAGATTTTAAATGAAGTTCATCAGATAATATATGTACTGATTACAATTTTTACATTTATCAGTCTCTACATTCAATATAAATAACTTATTATAAAACCCAAATGAATCGCCTAATTACCCAAATTTGACAGTACTTCACTCAGAATCATTTTTCAAAGGTAATGATTTATCATTGCACTCAAATTTTAATCAAAATTCAACACTATCCTCTTCCCTTCCCTTGGTTTTTATATTTTAAACGGCTACAAAAAAAAAAAAAAATCGTAAATGTAATAATTCACAATTAATTGGAACTGAGTTAGGTAAAATGTATTTGAGCTCCAATAAAATTTTCATAATTTTCCAGACTTTTTGGATTTTCTATTAATTTTTATTGTATTGAGAAATAATAAAAATATTCGTATGGATTCTAAGATTTTCGTTTAAACTAAAAATAGGTATCAACTTTAAACAGTTATAAAAAAAAATTGAGAATTGGGATTTTTCTAATATTTTATAACATGTTAAGTAATATGTGAGTATATTTCAAATCATAAAACCTAAAATTGCCACTTTTATCAAACATATACATAAAAACAAGAATTTTACAAAATATTCAATGTCCTATATTTTGTAGAAAAATGAATGTAACGATTCCAAAATTTTATCACATATATATAGTACTTATATAAATACTCAATAAAATTTTCAATTCTCTTATTTCAAAATTGTCTGAGATATTGGGAAATATTGAAATCAAATTCATCGAAATTTCAGTTTTTGTAAAAAATGCAGTTTTTTCATTTTTTGGTCGTTTATCCTATTGTATAGGGTCAATTTTGAGAAATTTGAAAAATGACTAAAATAATGTACCAACTACATCCACTTTCCAACCTGAAACATATGCTATTCTTAAAAATCAGAGCATTATTTCGGGTAGTAAGTGTCTTCAAATATAAAAACAAAAAAAGAAGACACACATCATTGTAAAACCACAATACATTTTTCTCTTCACTCAAAATCTAAAACTGATTGATAAACTTTGGATGTTTCTTAACTATTACATTATATTATAATAAATTTATTAATTATATAAATATTTAAACAGTAATTATTTTGCGATAAATAAAAATCTTTTAATACTTTGTTGTATATTTTATTAAAAAATTAATTAAACCTAAACTTTAATTTAAACCTAGTTTACCATTAACTTCAATTCAATCACATATTATTAATTTAAAAATAATTATTGCGTTAAATTCCAAAAGTTTAAACACTAATACTAGATTAAAATAATTTAAAAAGATTGAGGTACATAATAAACAGGGCTCATAACTTCTAGCATTTGCATATTTTTTTTGAGGGGTCCTAGAGGTACCTATGTGAGCTATAAATTTGTTTCAGATTACCAAGAAGCTACATACGAAATTTTATGTTGCATATTTTTGCATATTTCAGAGTATAAGTGCTATTTTGCTTTTTTCGCTTATTTTTAGATTTTTGCATGATTTTTATAAAAAAAAATTTAGTACCTATCCTAAAACATTTTTTCTTAAAAATAACAAGTAATTATAATCATATTAATTGTTCATATTAGTAATTAATTCGTGTTAATTAATTTTTCTTTTTATATAGGTAACATAAAATAATATCAGAAGAAACTATAATATACCTATAATACGAGTTTAGGCGACGCGCGACGTAGCATGAGTGTACGCCCGAAAATAATAATATATAATAATTTTTGTATAAAAACGTTTTTTTTTTTCATATTTTAGTATTTTTAGTGCATATTTAAGCGCTTATATCAATACTTTTTAGAGCATATTTAAGCGCTTATAACAACCTTTTTTAGAGCTACAAGTTATGAGCCCTGATAATAAATATACATTATATTAATAGAAGATTGGACTATTTATTTTATGTTAATAATAGGTAATTAATCCAATCTCTTAATTAATAAATAAATGAGTTCATTTCCCAATTAATATTATATATTTTATTATTTTATAGTATTTTATTAAGTAGGTTTTAATTTATATATTAAAATGAAAACAGAATATCTATTATGGCTGTATTTACGCATAGGCCTTCAAAACCCGGGCCTAAGGCGGCAAATAATGTAAAAATTTTTTATCAATTATTTATCTATTTTAATATGAATGCATATTAAGAATAATTTTTCGTTTTATAATGATCATTAATTATTTACTTTAAATAATTATTAAAATGAATAGTAAGTAGAATAAGTTCGTTCTGTTAAGAGGTTAGTGGCACCAATTTGTTGAGGGCCTACGACGGCACTTTATTTTTTATATTATATTTAATTTATTCTGATTTTAATTAACATAGTGAATAAGTATACAAGTATTATTTTATATTAAATTAATAAAGTTGGTATCAAAATTTTTATTAATAACCTTGTAAACATCATAGATTACACAAAAGGGCCAACTGAAAAGGATATAGAAAATTCAAATCATTTAACTAGAATGAAAGATGCAAAAATAGGAATTATTAAGGATAAGTTTGTATAAATAATATTATAGTAATGACTAATGAGTAATTTAAACAATATATTATGAATAATTTGATAATTAAAACTCAGGAACTAGAAAAACTTTAAATGCTTGATTTTTTTTTTTTAATGAATGTTGGATGTAAAAACAAACAATTTTAAAACAAAATTTGGTTTTTTCTAGATTAGTGAAGTAAGAGTATTTATTATGTTTAAAAATTAGCTCTACTAAATTATTATTTTGCATACTTGCACAGAAAAATAAAATATTGTCAATATTCAGTGGTAAAAACAAATTTTTTTATACTTAATAATAGGTATTATATTTATGCTATACATTTTTCAATTAATTTTTGTTAACATAATCATTGTAAAATGTGTTATCACTAAGGGTTTCAATATTTTTTTATTGTGCAACAAGTAATTTTTAACATTTTTGTAATTAAGATTAATGTTTGTCATCATTGGTATGTATACAGTGCCGCAACTACTGAGTGTGCAAGGTGTACATTGCACATCGGCCCCGTCCATATATAGGCCCCCAAATAGATATAATTCTTGTTATAGGTATAATTAAGATATAATAATACTAAATACTAATAAAAAAAAAAATTTTCACCTTTTTTTTTGCTTATCATCCTATCTCTGGGTTAAATATAAACAAATATTTTAGAGCCCCTTAAGAGAACTTGCACACCAGCCACATAGTAATTAGATGTAATTGCGGCACTGTATGTATTATAATATTACATAATAATACATTATAATATTATACTATGGTAAATATTAAACACATTAGGCTTATACAATTTATTTCTATGTATGAAATGAAAAATATGTGTAGGAACATTTTTATTGTTTAATTCTTTATATTTTATAATATACTATTATTTTTCATTTAATACAATAGGTTATTGAATTGTGTAATAAATATTATGTAAAATTTAGATTGTAAGTTAGTCATTAAATTCATCATTATAAATTAATTTTTCAATTATTGCTACCATTTTAATAATAATTTAAACTTAAATATAAATAAATTTTAATACCATAAATAATATTTATATAAAAAAATTAACTTTAATTACGGTAAACTTAATATATACAATATAATACATACAGTGGCATTTAGAATTCAACTAAATGATACACAATTCAAATTTGAAATATACGTCTTTAATTACTTATCCATTATCCTTGCTTATTAATAATTGTAGCAGCTTCACGGTCCGACAGTGGCAAGTCCTTGTCATCCCAACCCCAGAGTAGATGTTTATCTGTATCATTTATGCCAGTACGTTCCACACGTTTGCGCACAGTTTCTGATGACACAGTCTTTAAATCATATGCCCATCCAATTTTAGCAAAAAAATCAATAAATGCAGTAGTTATATTGAGTCTATAATCGCCTAATTCTGCTGCCTTATAATCCCATGGAAACACATGATGATAGTTGTGCCAACCTTCTCCCAATGCTAATAAAGCTACTGTTATGTTTTCTGATGGATTTATAAACCTAATAAAAAATAATAAATTTAATTATCAAACAGTTCAAATTATATTAGTTATTACATATTAAACTATTTATTTTTAGAGAATGTCTCACCAAATATTCTATGTCCATTTATATTTTATATTCAATAATTTCTCATGGTTTATAATTAAATATTAATAAATTATATAATTTAACTTTATTGTTCGTTGCATGGCTATTAAAAAGACCGGGCAAATATGATTTTACTAATTACTCATTATAATATAAGTAATTTAGATTATGCGGTGTACTTAATTAAGGTAGTATCTTTAGTATACGAGTCAAGCTATTAATTACTAATTAGTGATATTTAATACACTTATCTCATGTTTGTTGAATTATAGGTAATTTTAAATTCAAAAACTTGTCACAAAGACCATGTGCGACCTCATCTCTGATTTAATTTTATTATATATTATTTTCATTAGTGATTATATTTAGATAAAAAAAACTCATCATAATCGTTTCTCTTATTAATTAATAGTTATAGTCTGTCAATTTTACTATTCGTTTTGTTTATAAATATCATTCAAAAATTTAATATTTTCATCATTATATATTCTTCATATTTATATATTCATCATATATATTCATTTTATATTCCTTCATATTTGACAGTCAAAATTTACTTCAACATATTAATATATATATATATATATATAACCCCATGATCATTTTAATAATAATTTAAATAGTAAAAATAATAAATAAATTATAATTTGTGTAAAAAATTAATAAATTTAATAAATGTATTTTTACATAAATAAATAACAGAAATTATGAATTATATATTATGAACTGTCAAAAAAATTGTGCAATCACAAATGTTACAAATAATAGTGAGACCAACGGTGGTTAATAATCATCTAACATTAATTATGAGTGAATTAAATGAGATATCCTCTTATAAACAATATCTTTAACTTACCTATCATATGGTCTTCCTCCCCACATATGTGCAGCACTATTGACTAGCCATGTGACATTTAGTGAAAATGTGTATCGAAACATGGTAGCTACAAACCATGAATTTGACCAACTTTCTCCCCAACAATACACTGGCAACAATGTAGGTAATATGAAACACAATAACGGCATAAGGAACATGTAATTCCTGTAATTAAATAATTATAATATAATAATTTTATATTATATACATTAATTATAGCCATTACTTTTTTTGGAAGACAACAATTGGATCTGCTAGTAAATCATTCATATCAATACCACGTCCTTTTTCCATAATATCTGGGTGTTTTCGACATAATAACCAACCAACGTGTGAAAAGAAAAAACCCCGATTTGCATTGTGTGGGTCTGCATTTGTTTCACTATACTTATGATGTAATCTATGGTCACGAGCCCATTCATACACATGATTCTATAACAAATATACTTTCTTTAATATTCTAAATTAAATGATTAATAAATTATTTATTAAAATATAATTGACCAACTACGTGTAATTATTAGAAATTATATAAAAATGCGTAATAAATTCTAAAAAAATGAAAGCATAACAAATGTAGAAAACATATTACTAATACATTATAAACTATAAACATTATATATACATCTATCTAAAATAATTAACTTACAAAATTGTTTTTATAAAGTATATTATTAAAAAACTACTACAACAAATAAATTAGGTTAGCAATTTCAACAAATGCAATTTTTATTAATATGGTATAAAAATAAAATATCTAAATAATGTAGGGCATAAATAATTTGTTTTTAATTTTCAAATCATTTTTAAAAAGTAGGTATTTAAATTAATGTTACCTATTTTTATATAAATATAATTCACTAAAGTTTAATCAAGGAAAGTAAATTGTAGAGGATAAAATGATCAACAAGATTTCAAAGCAAAAACTATTATTAATAAAATAGTCAATTGTTCATATGTGCTGAAGATGACAACATGACGTAGATAAAATAAAATACATAAGTAATATATATTTTATTTAAAAGTATCAATATTATTTTTGTGATTTTGGTTTTTAATCAATTATAGTATGTAATATAATTATATTTTTAAATATTAATATTTTATTTTACAATAAATAAATTAAGCATTAATTTTGATAATAAAAAATTAATAATTATATTAATGCTAATAAAATTAAATGTTTGTATACATTTAAAATATTTTGCCAAATATGTTTGTTTATATTATTCAAAAATCTCATTAAGATTCATAAACAATGCTAAAGAAATAAGCATTATAAATATTTAAATAAATATTCAAACTAGGATAAAAACAAACAAATTTCCATTTTAAATATTTATATAATTTTAATTAATATTTTACAAGCAATATACGTGATGTTATATTAAAATAGTAATCATAATGATAAATGAAATTTATTGAAGTATGTGAAAAGGTAAATGCATATATTTTTTACAAGAATATAGTAGTATAAAATCAACTATTGGTTCTAATTCGCTAATATAACTAAAAAAGCTACTACCAAGACATACTTTTTTCTATATTCCATATTCAGTGCCTATAATCTTTAAGACGAAGCACTTTCACCGACAGAAAATACGTCTAAAATAAATTAATTAAAAGTTGAGAAATAATAGGTTTATTATTTTATTATGTAGATAAAAAATGTTTATTATCTATAAATAGACCAAATTATAATTTAACAAAAAATATATACATACATATAATATATATATATATATATATATATATATATGTTCCCGGCAATATGTATAACGAATTTCAATGTATGTTACATAATTAAATAATTTAATTTATTATAATTGATATTATATAATAAAATATTTATCATTGGTTCAAATAATTATAATTTATTGAAGATATTATTTATCTTTAATCCTCTGAAGAGTATTGATATATTATATTATATATTGCAAAACATAACTTCATTTAATCCACACTACATAATTTCGCTTATCAGATAACATTTCATAAAATGGACACCTAAACTTCATTATGCGGAACTTGTTCCTTTATTTGGATATCCATTTAGTGACAATAAATTTAAAACAATATTTTTAATATTAGTTTTAATTAATTTATTTATTTATTAAATATTACAATTATTACAGATAAATAATAATGCAATTTCTATTATTTTCAATTCTATACATTCTATAACTTAAATAAACAATTTGACAAATCATTGCATTAAAAAAAACGATTATAAGCATAGTTCAGTCTTTTCCAATTTTAAACTTTAAACAGCTATATATATATGTATATGTTACATACAAAGTCCGAATTTATACACTTCGCGATTTGTACAACAATTTCAATAAATAAAAACCCAAATCCACAAAAAAAAAAAAAAAAAAAAAACAATTTTTGTACATTTCCCAAAGTGTACTCGTACATAAAAACGCACACATCATTACAAAAACCGAATGAGGTTCGCTCAGAATCTAATAATCTCTAATAATTGAAATTTATATTATTGCAATAAAATCATACATACCTAATTTAAGTATTATTTAATCAAATAATACAAATTATTATTTAAATAAAGCTATTTCTTTAAAATTCATTTCACTAAATGGATGTCTACTAAATGAACAAATGACAAAACAAAAAATATACTTCATCCGCATACAGCAGTAACTATACTTGTAGACTATAATATACAGAAGACATATATATTATACATATATCAAATATTCAAATATGTTATTACTTTTGAAATATTAATATATTTGAATTGGATGAAGACCTAGAAATATTTATTTCCAGAACGTAAAAGAGTAAGGGATTGCACATTCTATCAACAACTAAAGGAAGCAATGAAGGTCAGATATACATGGCTACTTCGACAAGGTGTTGCCTTTAGAATATGAGGATGATGATAATTTAAATAACTCACTTCTTGAGTGTAACCTTCATAAAAATAAATCATTCATCACAGGGTTAAAAGGTGAATATAAATAACTTTATATAATTACTTTATTTTTATTGTAATAAAACTAGTACCTAATTAATAAGTAATTATAAATAATATATTTTAAGATCAAAAGGTGAAACAAACTAATCAATTTAACCACAGTAATTAAGTTAAATTAACAATTCATTTAAAATGTTTATTAAATAATTATTTCAAACAATATGTTTAACCTTAAACATAGCTTTATAAAGAATAATGTAGATCACATAACTATTACAGTATTTTAAAACAAAACTTACTTTAACAAATCTTAAGATAACCTAACAATGGTTAATTTATACCACTGCCATTAACTTTACAAAACAAAATTTCTAAATAATTTTAATGGCTCGGGTTGAATTACTAGTTTATATCACATAAAATATGGATAAGTATAACTTAATTAGTTAATTAATATTTATAATAATAATAATAATAATAATAATAATAATAATAATAAAAAATGCCTCATTAAAAATGATAGATAATATCTGAAAAAAGAATACACAGTACCTAAGAGTATTGAATATTATGTTATAAAATCAACTAATTTTTAGAAAACATTTCTTAAATATTATAAGTTATCATTTATCAATCTTAACCTCATTATTAATTATTATCAAATTTGATAATATAAACAAATTAATATTTTAAATATTTATTATTTTTCAAATTATCTACTTCATTAATTATATTTTATTTGGTTTTATTAAAATTATTATCTCAATATATTTTTAATTAATTATCATTTATTAATATATAATATATGAGCAAATATAAGACTAAAGTAAAATTGTATATGAATTAAATACCATTAACACTCTCAAATTTCACTAAATTTAAATATATTTATGAAAATACGATAATAAATAATAATAATAATAATTAAACATTAACCAAATTAAAATGTTATAATCAAAACAAATATTAATTTTTATATAATTAAGATGTACATAAGTATTATTAGTAAATTATCATAATTTTTAGATTCTGAGTGAAAAGAAGAATGTATTGGTTTTACAATGATGTGTCTTTTTTTCTTTTTTTTATGTCTGAAGACACTTTTTCTACTCGAAATAATTCTCCGATTAACACGAATAGCATATGTTTCCGGTTAGAAAGTGGATGTAGTTGGTCCTTTATTTAGGTCATTTTTCGAATTTCTCAAAATTGACCTTAAGCGGTAGAAAAAATGATGAAAAACAGAATTTTCCACGAAAACTGAAATTTTGACAATTAACGATGCCTCGGGTAATTTTGAAGTTAGAGACTTGAAAATTTTATTGGGTATTCACATAGGTATTTTATATATAAGGTAAAATTTTGGAACCATTATATTAATATTTCTACAAAATATAGTACTTTGAATATTTCATAAAATTCTAGTTTTTATGTATGTAATGTTTGATAAAATTGGCAATTTTTGCCATTAAGGTCTGAAAATTTTACTTAAGTATACTTACATGTTAACATGATATAAAAATATTAGAAAAATCTAGTCTCAATTTTTTTTTTTTTTTATAGCTGTTTAAAGTTGATATTTTTAGTTTAAATAAAAATCTTAGAATCCATACGAATATTTTTCTTATTATTTCTCAATACTTTTACAATAAAAATAAATAGAAAAGCCAAAAAATATGGAAAATTTTATTGAAGTATACTGACATATATTTTAACGAATTTCCAAAATATTAGGAAAATCTCAAGACTCAAATTTTTTTAGGTGTTTAAAGTTGAAATTTCAGTAAAATTAATATTTTAAATATTTATATGGATTCTTCAATATCCATATAAATATTATTTCAATACTTTACAATAATGTTAAATAAAATTGACAAATTTTTTTATGATATGGACATTTTGGTAACAAGGGATTTTATGAGCATGACTTGAAAATTTTATAGGATGTTTATTTACGTACTATATGTGTACCTTATGATCCTTATATGTGTGATAAAATTTTGAGTTTTAAATATTTAATGAAAAATGTCAACATTTTAAATAATACCTACATTATCTGACTGAACTTCGCTCAGAATTGTTTTTTTCGAATGCAATGGTTAATCATTAAAAGGAGTATTCCTTCCTTTGCTTTTTATTTCTTATAACTCAAATATTAAAAATAAAAATTGAATTCCACAAAATGTATAAATTATATTTATAATAATAAACATACTTGAAATGCTACTGTATTGAATATAATTAGTATCACTCGTAATGGCCACTTGGCTTTATATGCTCGATGTGACCAAAGTCGATGAGCTCCTGCAGTAATGCCAATTGAAGATACTTGATACATAATAATAGCTAAATTTAAAAAATTAGTATTTTTATTATAGATGATTATAGTAGTTAATAGACTTCAAATTAGAAGTTAATAAAACAGTTAAATATATTAAGAAAATTAGTATAACATTTAAAAAAAAATCGTTGATGTACCTAACTTAATTTTTTCATATTATAGAAATTAAAATTAAAGAGTCTACTACTTATAGAATGTATGCATACCAAAAATAGTTGTAGCAATTTTGGCAGAGGTAAATATTAGTAACACACCATACAAGGCAGCCATATGAAGGTAAGCGAACAAAATAACGTTTCGCCATACAATTGCTTGATATGGTTTTTTTTCGTTAAATTGCTTAATAAGTGTTTTCTTATTGTGAGTAATTCTCTCTGATTCATCCATTATTTAAGATATTAACTGTAAAAAATATTGCATATTAAGATTAACAAAAAAATCATGTGAATACTATGGTCAAATCATAACCAATTTAACCTAATGAATAACATAAAAATTTTAAATATAAATACATATAAGTATATATTATATTTCTAAATTAATTTGTAGATTATATGCAAGATAAAACAATTAAATTACCCTATACTGTTATAATTAACTTAGTTGTATTATATATAGATAATATAATATAATATAATTAAATTAAATTAAAGCATTTCTTCTTTTAAATAAATATAATTTTTTTTTTAATTTAAATATTTAATTTGTTAGGTATTTATATAAGATAGGAATTAAAATCATAATCTATAAAAACAAAGTTTTACAACTACTGACCAAATTAAGATATATTAAATATTAATTCCCATTCAAAACTAGTATCTACTTAAATCATCAAATATAATAATAAAATAATTATATTAGGTAGGCTATATATATAATTTTGAGTATAATTTCATTAAAAATAATTTATTTGGAACTTATATAGAATATTTATTTCAATATAAAGTATAGGAGAGATGCATTATTAAAAGTATAATAAGTGGAAGAATGGATATTAACTAAAAAAATCTCTAAGAACATCCTCCCAATTTGACCACTGTGTATAATAAAATTAATTATTGATATATTAATATTTTAATTATTATACAGAACACCAAATAGAGCAATAATTACTTTAGATTTTTTTTTTTTTTTAATTAAGAAAAAAATGTTCAAAGAGCTTCATTCTCATTGCAAAAACATTTAGGGTTACTAATTTTGGTAAATTTTTTTAATAATATATATTTAAGCTCTACAGTTTAAAAATTGTTCTAGCAGTGCTATTGTTATTATAATAATAGTAAATGAATATAACAATATGTACTGTACACTATACAGTATTCAATAAATAGTTAAAAATTTAAAGACAATTTTTTTTTTTAATATTAAATTAGGTAGGTATATGTTACGACATTTAAAATTATAAACATTTGTTTTTTTAATTGAATTAATTGTTATCTGAAATATTAGTTATGTACCTACATAAAAATTTGATATAAATTAATAAACTACATTCCTATTTGTATAGTAATTATAAATATTAACATTTTTAGAGATTAAAAACAATCTAATCTAATTTAATTTAATTAACTAATCAATTAAAGTATTTAACCAATATTTACTTATCAAATATAAAAATAAAATAAGAAATTCTTAAATATTTTTTTGTTAACTTAAAATCAATTTTAAAAGGAAAAAACAATTAATTAGTTATACCTAAAGTGTTTAACTCTACTCATAAAAATTATAATTTATTTTTATTTCAGATAAGTACAACTAAATTAACATGAATATCTAAATTTCAATATTAAAGAGATCTGGATCATTATCCATGTCTCATTAAATTACACAATTTAAATAAAATATTAAGTATGTATCTTATATTTTATCTATCATTAGATATATGATATAAACTATTTTATATCTAAATGTAATTGGTTATACCTAATATTTTAATAAATATGTTACTGACAAAGTAAGAAATTTGGGCATTGTATATATTGACCAAACATTTTAGGAAAAGTAGGAATGTATTTTAAAATTACTTAGGTGATCGGGGGCTTTGTATACAATGCCTGATTTCCTACTTTGCCATAAAATATAAAATATATATATTAATGTTTTACAATAATACTCTATAAAATGATAAATCACTTATTTAAAATGAATAAAAACATATATTTGTACCCAATTATAATGTACAATCAGTAGACAAATATATATAACAAAAAGTACAAATCAGAATTTATTTTTAATATGGTATAATATAAAATATATCTATTATTATAATTTGTTATATTTCTATACGATTGATGAGAGTTTGATATTGTGCGGTGTTCGTTAAAAATGAAACATGAAAAAATTAACTATTTTATTTTTAACTTAGTGTTAACATATGTTGACAACTATATATTACATTACCTATATATATTAAATTAATATACATTTCAAAAAATCTTCTAACTAGATATATATATATATATTTAAGATACATCAATTAAAATGTTTGAAAAAAGGGGATAGGCATGGTTTGGCTATGCCATAGGATAAACAGAAACAAAATTACAACAAATGACATATTTTTATCTATAATAACTAAATAGGTATATTAAATTAAAATTATTATTATATAGGTAGATAGACCTAATATAACTTAAGGAAATTGTACCTTAATTTATTTAATTATATGAATTGCTGATGAAATCATATATTCTATTACGACTAGAATTTTACAATCATTCCTTCCTTTATTTCTTGTGCACATATTGATACATAATAATATTTATATAGAATTAATTCCACTACCGTGTTATTAAAAACCTTCATATTTAATGTTATTAATTTTCCTTCTCTTTTCACACTGATAATTTAGTCACTCTTAGTCACAATCAATTTTATATTTTATTTTCTTAACCAATGCCAATATTAATAAAATAAAGATATTTGGCAAATGGAAGACCTTTCTTTCTCTCTTATTCAATTAATCATTTACTTCAAATGAATTATTATTGTAATATTTAGTAACCGATATTTCAGACATTGCTATTATTAGTACCTAGATATACATATATCATAATTCATTATATAAAAATTAAATGTGACAAAAAAATATTTAGATGGTACCTACCTACCTAGTCAGTTTTGTATGATAAAATATTTATAACCTATATTTAAGTAAATTAACATATAGTAATATAACCTGTAACTAAAATGAATTGAAAAATTATTTCTTAATAAAATTGCTTGTAAATTATGTAATATGTCTAATGCCAAAATCAAAATGTAATTTGTTTTTCTATACGATAATACCACACTCTGTGAAGATTTTTAATGTTAGGTCGTTATATTTGATTCAAATATAAAATGTTGAGTGACCGGGGGAAGCGTGTTGGCAACACGATAATGGCCATTACACGCAGGACAAGGGCCTTGGGACAGTTGAAATACTTACGTAAAACGCGTAAAATAAGAATGGAACGCCACCGACGTGTTTCGGTCATCACACAAGTGGCGAACGATTAAACGACGATTACCATTTAAATTTAAAACACATTAATGGCGACACGACGTTGCCCGTGGTCCGTTAAAAGAGTGCGACAACGGCATTCCGATCTACAACCCATATGTCACGAACGATTCATATTCATAAAAATAGGGGCGTATATTTTCGGTAGTAAAGAGGCGCGGCAGGTCGATAGAAAAACTTTGGACATAATTTAGAAACTAAAGAAACGGCGTTCGTTTAGGGTGAATAAAAATATACAAAGAACATTAGAATATAGGTAGGCAATATTATAATATAGACATGTAACAAACTACGTATAACACGTGTATTTATACAGTTCGAAAATGATGACTCATGGCAAAGATTCAACAAGGAAATAAAAGATAAAACGAGATAGTTGGGTAATCGTTACTTTACGATCGGAGTAAAACACTCGAAATTTGTTGGAAAAACGTCGATGACAACGACCTTGTACCGGTGGAACACTTGTTGTGGGCCTGATACCCAAGCAGTCCGTCGGTTGTTATCACGTGTCGAACGCACGCCGGCCGGCCGACACAGGGCGATCGAATTAACACCATAAAGAATAATGTCAAAGCATAAATATTAAGCCGTTAATATGAAACAAACATTGTAAAATATAATAATTTAAAAAGCGTAATTTCGCAGTTCAGCGCTCAATCACTACTTACCGACAACGGTCCAAATTCATTCGTTCATCACACGACGGAAACAAACCCAATGGCCTTGGAAGACAGTTTCTGCCTTCTTTATCCAAAGGATTCACACTTGGAATGGGGCGAAGTGACACGTCCACGTATCTTGGTCAACCGACACGATGAGTGGTGACGACAAACGCCGTTGGTATCCGTTCAGTACGAAATGACGAATTTATATTTTTTTTTTTTTTCAAATTTCGTCGGCAGCAACTTGTAACCGTGCACAAAGGCCCGAAGTAAAAACACGACAACGATTAAAGGCGCTGAAACTCCGTGACACTTATACACTGTACATCATTAATGATAATAAAATATAGTAGAATTAATAAATATTGTACCGATGAGAATGACACTACAATATGAATTGAATAAATAACGTAAAATTTTATTATAATGGTACGACAATTACAAACGACGCAACGTCACGAACGCGAATGGCGCTGCCGGTGGAAAATGAGAGAAAAAAACGTGCGCGAGAGTAAACGATTGAACGCAATACTGGGCCGTACTGCAGGCGTCGCGCGCGTACCAAATTATTACGGAATACAGATTATAATAGGTATAACAGTTGGATCTGCATCTGCGACGGCGGATCCCTACGTATGATCTATGATATTGCAACGCGAGGTCGTAATATTCGGCCGGGCGAACCCATAAAATATTATATCGTTGTCGGACGGTTCGTGCGGTTGGCGGTTGCTCTGTGCTGCTGCCTGTAGCGGCCGTACGAATTATTTGCGCCACCCGTTGCGGGTTGTGCGGAAAGGGTGGGTGTGAGCCGACGTGAGACGAGTGCCGTTGCTGTCAATGTAGTCACTCGTGGTTGCAGTTAAAAATTTATAATAGTTATACGTTATACGCAATACGCGGTCCAACTGTCCAAGTGCTGACAACAGCCTTTTGTTAATACTCGGTACTCGCAATACAAGGCCAATTTCCGCCAAATTGTATTGTACATGATGTATAGTGTATACAGCGTGTCAAATAATAAAGTAAAAAGTAAAAACGCATAAGAAAGTACGATTCATAATATTGATACGTTGTTGGATTGGCAGACGTCAAAATCACTTTATAAATAGACAACGATTCACAAAATATATTGCATCTATTTTAACATGTTTGTTATTATTTCCCGACAGAAAAAAAATAATCGTATTGGACTTGTATAGTGTACCAGTTCCTAACTTTCGTTACACTTTTAGTAGTTTTCATACATCATACTACACACTTCGTCTCAAAATATTAATTAGTTAAAATCGAAAAGGGAGTGTAGACTGGCTATTTAAAATATTAAGTATTATAATATTTAAACTTGACAAAAATAAAATTTTAAAACAATGCAGTAAAGTATTAAAATTATTGGTACTAAAAGGATAAATTATTACTTATTAGTTAATATTTTGAATAGGTAACACATTGCCTATTATATTTCGTAATACATACCTACCTACTTCACTTTTCGTACTACACGACACGTAATTTTAGGGACTGCAATGTACGTTTACAGGTTTATAAACAATAATTATTATGTTCTTGGAAAACGTGAACTAGACAAGTCAAATTTATAGTAAAGAGTTTGGATTCAGAATTTTAGTATATAAAATAAAACTATGTAAGTCAAATCAGTGCCGTAGCAAGGGGGCTCTGAGGGCAGTGCCTCTTTGAAATTTTTTATGGTTTATCTTTATATTATCGTAGGTAGTGTAATAATGTACGCCTGTACTGATAAAAGTACCTATGTTATAAATTATAATATAAATCGTGAATTGTGAATACCAATATTTCACAAATTAGTGAAATTATGAAGTAAATTTATGTTAAATTACCTATTTATAATTTGTATTCGTAAAATTGATTTTTATAATATTATAACAGTTGGCGTTACGCGTTAGATAGATTGGCACGGCGGCGAATGAGATATTGAGATTTACAGCAATTATTTTAACCCAAATCGGTCGTGTGCGTTTCCGCCGTTTCTGGTTTTGACCGTACAGCACGTCAGCACGGCGCACACATGGTTGTTTATTATGAATTTATAAAAATAAACAGCCACTGTTGACAATGACATTATTAATATATTATTTTGATATAAAAACTAATAATACAGATATTTACATAGTACATACATATAGTATTTAGATATTATACATTTACATAACGCAAAATTAAATATACCTATCTTAAAAATATCGAACTCGACGAACCTTTTTGTTTTTCTTATTCCCGTCAACGAACCCGCCGCCATGCCTGACTCAACTGTAAATAGGTACTAGGTAGGTATGACACTAACAGTGTACATAATATAATAATAGGTAGGTATTACATATAATATATTATAATTATTTAAATTTAAAAAAATATAATAACATGTGTTAATTTTAAATTTATTTTTTTCACAGGTATATTATGTACTTATTTTACAGAAAACAAAATAGTAGGCACTAATAGCACTATATTCGCATTGCAAAAAATTCGAGAAAAAAGTGCCCCCCTCCAAAAATAAAATATTCTGGCTACGATGCTAAAAAAAAAAAAAAAAATAGTCAAACGGAAAACATGCATACTATGCATGTTTATGTCTATGTATATACATATGGCTGTTTTACCTTAGCGAAATGACGTTGTCCCGCCGAACAAATGAGCTTCGCAAACGTCATACGCTCGTATTCGTGTACATTTTATACGCGTTGCGGTACGTCATCGAATAAAATGAAACCTATACTAGCGCAGTAAAAAAATAAATAAAATTCGAGGGAACATAGCAAATTGCTTTCCTGAAGTAAGTAAGTTCTATCTAGGTAGGTACATATTCATTAAAATGACAAAAATTGAAAATTTTAATCGCCGTAAAAAACACGAATTATTTTGTATTTATTTTCTTTGTAAATACCCATATTATCAATATTTTGTTCCAGAAAATATTATTTACCTCTTCAAAATTATATGACGCCGTAAAAAATTTTATTCAACGCCTGTAATCATCGTAAATCGTAATAATACATAATTATTATAGTCTGGACGTGTATATACATATTACTCGTATTAATATGACAAAAATTAATCTAAATTAATAATAACACAACACCTATACGGCTATACTCATTATCTATGTGTACCTTGTGATAAAATTCTTTATCATCCTCTTTATTTGTACAAATGCACAATTATTGTGATTTAGTATAGGTATTGTCGTATTCGTAGTGTCTAATGGCTGTTGTGTGCAAGCATTGTATTTACATAATACCTATAGCTATAATATAACCTTTCCAGAGACTAGGTTGGGGGGGGGGTACCAAGTCAAAATTTTGGGATAACTTTATAACAAAAAAACACAAATTTTTACTATCATAATTATACGTAATAATGTAATTTTGTTTTTAACAGTATACATTTTTTTTAAATACGGTCCTGGGGGGCCGTGGCCCCTTGGCTCCCCCTGGAACCGCCCCTGGTAGGTATCGAAAAATACGAAATAATCGTTATTTATCACTACTTAATGCTTTCGATAACTTTAATGAAATGAATACGAGTATACATAAACTTATTGAAATTTTATTATTATTATTATATTTGATAACTTGCGTGCTGCGACTATACATTATATTAGTATATTACTACATATATACATAATTATTTTTAAAATATTGATAAATAATTTACTATTTAGTATCAAATATATAATATACAATGTATTAAGTCATGTTAAGTATTGTTATACCTTATGACTATTACTAAAACTAATAAAGTAATAAATTAATAACTATTAACTAATGACCATCGAGGTAGATAAGAATACTTGAGACTTGAGAGAGTACTTCGTATACCCATAAGCCATAACGCCAAAAAAACAGCCGGTCACTCATTTATTGCTATCTCTACCACTGTATGGCAAGAAAAACGTTGAGTTCACAACTGACAACGTATGGAATGTGGACAATTGGCAAATTATAAATTATAATTTTATTTTATGTTATTGTCTTTGTACATAATTTTACTAAAATATAATATATTAATAGGTAGGTACTTATTTTTTTATTGTATGAATTATAATATGTTGACTCAGTAAATTAACATAAAATAACATAAATTTATTATAAGCTGTGAAGTTATGGCTTAGTTTATGACAAATGAGACAAAAAAAAATAAAAAAAAAAAAAAAAAAAAACTTCATTAATTGGGTGACTCGTGACTGTAAGTCTGTAAGTTGCGTCCAAAAGTATCTTTTTGTTGTAAATTGCAGCCGGAGTATTTTTTGGGTGTATGTAAATTGCAGCCCGAGTTTTTTTTTGGGTGTATGTAAATTGCGGCCCAAGAATTTTTTGGGTATATGTAAATTGCGTCCCGGGTAATTATTTATTAAAATGTATATTACCAATTTACAACCAATATTTTCGAAAACGTAATTTTACATCATATTATATATTAGTATGATTACTGAACAATTACAGTTGATAAACTAAAGAAACAGAAAAAAATCGCAAAGTTCTTTTCAAGTAAAAGGGACGCTCGCTACGCCTACCGGCTTCGCTCACTTCCTCTATAGTTTTCGTGAGGATGGGACTACGACATACCTAACTAATACCTACCTCATAGACCTGATACTGTTGCGGATAGGCAGTGGTTTCGTGTGACCTAAAACATCGTTTCGCGGGACCTTTGGAAATTTCCTCCAGGCGATAAATTTTATACGACATACTGGTGGCAGGCGCTGATTTACGCATGTGATATTTTTTTTAGGTATTCCTATAGCTACTATATATATGTGGTAAAATTTTGGAACCGTTTGGTTAATTATTGTACAAAATATATTTTTTTCTAAGAATTCTAAGAATCTAATTTCAGTATATCACGATAACTTAGGTACCTAATTTTTAAGTTAGAGGCTTGAAAATTTTTTTGAAATTTCAAATAGCGATTATATATATGTGGTAAAATTTTGGAACCGTTACATTAATTTTTCTACAAAATATAGGACGTTGAATATTTCGTAAAATTCTCGTTTTTATGTATATAGTGTTTGATAAAATGGCAATTTATGATATTATACTGAAGTATTAAGTATATATACATATAACATATTACCATATCAAAATATTAGAAAAATCTCTATTCCCAATTTTTTTTTATAGCCGTTTTAACTAGAAATTTTAGTAAAATCAATATTTAGATTATTTATATGGATTTTTTCTTATTATACGAGTATTACAATATTTTACAATAATGTTAAATAAAATTGACAAATATTTTTTAAAAATTTTGAAAATTTAATTATATAAAAATTATATAGAGTGTTCATTTATGTACTATATGTAATATGTGTGATAAAATTTTGTGTTTTAAATATTTAATAAAAAATGTCAATATTTTAAAAAATACCTACATTATTATCTGACTGAACTTCGCTCAGAATCGTTTTTTCGGATGCAATGGTTTATCATTGCATTCAAATTCTAATTAAAATTAAACGCTATGATTCGCACACCTGTACCTTGTGCGGCAGGAGTATCAGCTCATCTTTTTTAATTTTACCGAGTTTAATTGGTGTGACGTGTGAAGTTTGTGTAACTGATTTGCATTAACTATTTTTAGATTCTGAGCGGAGCGAATTGGTTTTACAATGATGTGTATCTTTTTGTTTTTATGTCTGAAGACAGAAAGACATCTAACGATCTAACCTACCCGAAGTAATGCAAAATGACGAAAAATTCACGAAAACTGAAACGATTTCAGTTTCAATATTTCACGATAACTCGGGTAATTTTGAAGTTAGTGACTTGAAAATTTTATTAAGTGTTTACATTGGTACTATATATATGTGGTGAAAATTTGGAACCGTTCCGTTAATTTTTCTACAAAATATAGGACTCTGAATATTTCGTAAAATTCTCGTTTTTTTTTGTATAATATACTGTTCAATAAAACTGACAATTTTTGGTATTAAGGTCTGAAAATTTTACTGAAGTATACATATTTATATATTACTTAACATTAAGATTCAAAATATTAGAAAAATCCTTAGTCTCATTTTTTTTTTTTATAGCTGTTTAAAATTGATGTTTTTAGTTTAAACGAAAATATGAAAAAAATTACGAAATTATTATGGTAAAAGTACTGAAAAATGAACAAACATTTATAATTTATTAGGTACATTCCTAATAATCTATTACAAAATAAATATTAATAATAATTATATGAATATGTAACGTATACATATTTTAGTCATGCATTATTGGTTTCCTTTTCCCAGTGTATTCATATTTTATAAAATATTAAAATTAGACTAAACAACACAATAATAACATTTTTATTGAAATTATTTGTTATTTTTTAATTTGGTCGGGTAAACGTACAACTGTTATACAATCACTACAAATATTTATAGAATTCGCTTTCGACTTGCAAAACAATGCATTAAATATAAAATCAATATTATTAGTAAATAATAAATAGTAATTTAGTGATGGATATTTTCCTTTGAGTTTGAGCTATATTATAAATATATAAGATATAGGTAAAAGGTATCATTTTGTTTGTTGGTTATGTTTATGAATATATGATACACGAGCTCATACGTGTCAAGTGTGACGATGACACGGGTGTAAACATAGGTATATGTGGTATACTGGTATAAACCATCATATTATTATTATTTTTATGTAGGTAGGTACATAATATATTAATTGTGAGCAAATGTGTAATATATAGTAAACAATTTATACATATCAATATATTTTTTTTTATTCCTAACCTTTTAACCCTTTGAAAACTTTAGTGATTTTGTTTATTAATATTTAAGATTTTTTAATTCTACTAATACATTATCATTATGGTATAAAACTATAAAAGACAAGACCCAAATATGCGTTATGATTTATGAGTAGATAATACTGGAGAGTGGAGATTATAGAAAAAATTTAATTTTTAATTTACATAGCATTTAAGAAATTATTTTTATAGTTAAAAGAATTATCTAATTTTTATCTAGATAAAATATGAATTATCTTTATCTTTATCTAGATAAAATTTCCATTTGTTATCTTTATCTGTGTCTAGATACATAATATATATAAATTTTTAGTTATCTATATTCCCATCACTGATTATACAACGATAATAATAATAATAATAATAATAATAAATAATATACTATGACGTCCGACAATTTGTTGACGGACGTCATAGCGTATAAGTATTATATTATAATATAATAACTACTATATAAAATATATTATATTTTAATTAATTAATTAATTAATTTAAAATATTTAAAAATGTATAATTATTATTAGAAAGCTTTACTATAAGTCTATAAATAGTTTTTCTTTAAAATTTAAACTATATTTTATCATTTTTATTTTTTTTTTTTTATTAAATGAGAAAAAGCTAGGCTGGTGGGATTACATTTTTTACCGTCCGATCGTTTTCTGTATCGAGTAGTTACTCTCTCCAGTATTCTTATCTATCTCGTTACTAATGAAGTACTTAATGACTATATTAGATAGAGTTTATTTTCATTTTATGATAATAATTTGTTTAATTAATAATGCGTGATGTCAAGCACGTCGGTAGTTCGGTACTAATAACTGTAGATTGTAAAATAAAATTAGTTTCAATTATTGATGACGATGAGTCTGTGATGGAAAAATTGGAGGAATGACGAGTGAGGACATAACATCATGGGCTATGGGCAGTAGATATTGGAAATAAATTTGATGAAGATAAAATTGGAAATGGTAAAATTGTTGACATGGTATAGGATATGGTACCTATATGTGTAGTATAAGGACAAAACTTAAGTAATTGTATATATATAGTGGAGAACTGGAGACAGAATAAAGCGGTTTTTTAAAAAAAATGAAATTGTTCCATTGGTTTTTTTTAATTCAGAAATTTTTATGCTGTTTAATTTAAATTTAAAATATAATAAATAATAATACACATTTAACTTTAACGTTTTATTTATTTTATTATATAAAATGCAAGAGACGGATTTAAATTTTTGCGGGTATAGGTATAGAATATATTATATAGGTAACACTATAGGTGCTAAAGTTTTGTCATCTTTGATCACATTAAAAAATGTTAAACTTTAATGATATTACAAATAAAAATAATATAAGTACTCATTAAAGTTTTTCAATAAATGTACCTATTATATTTTTATTAAGTAAAAATAATAATAATACGTTTATAATATAACAACAATAACTTAAGATAATAAAAATAGTTATTTTAATTTAAAAATGAATCGTCTTAAATTCTTAATTAGTAAACGATTTTATTATGTATATAGGTAGGTCGTAGGTATTCATTAATAACAAGGAATAATCAGTGGCGTGCCCAGCGGGTAGGCCTGGTAAGCCCGGGCCTACCCTACTTTTACATCATAATCTAAATTTTAATAAAATATAATTTTACTAAAAAGTATGTATAATATAATGTAAGAAATAATTATACTATTATAGAAATATAATTTTCATATACCTCTGATAAATATAGTATGCAAAATTAATTGTATTTCTATTTTTATTTAATAATTTTTATACTATTATTATACTCGTGCCGAAGTTGACTGGGATACATAATAATATATATTATATACCCCACACGACTAATGGCGTTACTTTTGTGTCAATTTTATATTACAGTGATATTTATTTTAGCTTTTTACTATTTGAGTGACACAAACCTATAATTTATGGTTTAATTATAGTTTATTTGTTCTGACGTTGGAATTCGAATGTGAAATTGATCTATTTTTAGAATAGTAATTTCTGTTTATTATGATGATTGACATACAATATAACCATATATATGTAACTATAATAACTAATAAGGTAATATAACGTTATTTTTTTTAAGTGAAGATTAAGTATTATCTATATAATTTTTTTTTATTCAAATAAATTAAACTTCGAGAATTATTATTTAAAGGTTTTAATTGTTTTTATAATGTGAGATTGAAATAATAGCAATTAAGTTTGTTAAATTTTTATTATTTTTTTTAAATTAAAATACAAATGTCCTTATTTTATAATACATACAATACAGTGATAATAATTTTTATAAATTATTAATATAATTTAAAATTACCATGGTATTTCAAAGTATGAAAAAATGAAAAAACAGAAAAAAAAGTTTAATTTGAACTATTTATAACACTAAATGAATTTGTGGTACAATTATACCCCGCGCGACAACTGACGTTACAAAATATCGCGCGACTAACGAAGGGTTAAATATAATTATATTAATATACTCATACGATGGTCGTAATCACCCGATAATAATTATCACTGAGCAACAGTCAGTGGCGCAACAAGCGGGGGTGTTGGGTGGTACTTACACTGGGGCACCAGAGTACGTGCTGTTTTGGGGGGCACCATCTGATACATTTGCATTTTCGGTATATTATTATATTATATAAAATCACTATAAAAAAAGATGAGCTGATACCCCTGCCGCACAGGATACAAGTGTGCGAATCATAGC